>JBBPBR010001010.1:50133-72311 GCA_037974775.1 Cicer pinnatifidum
CAATGACACAAACAAACTTATTGGATGCACAAGATTGGTTAAAAACCCTAATTGGACAAGAATATGCCTAGGGAGGACGAAAATGACCTAAATATTAATTCAATGACACAAACAAAGTTATTGGATGCACAAGATTGGTTAAAAACCCTAATTGGACAAGCATAAGCCTAGGGAGGACGAAAATGACCTAATTGATCATCCAATGACACAAACACACCTATTGGATGCACTAGATTGGTTAAAAACCCTAATTGGACAAGAATATGCCTAGGGAGGACGAAAATGACCTAAATGTAAATCCAATGACACAAATGAACTTATTGGATGCACAAGATTGGTTAAAAACCCTAATTGGACAAGAATAAGCCTAGGGTGGACGAAAATGACCTAAATGTTAATCCAATGACACAACTCAACTTATTGGATGCACAAGATTGGTTAAAAACCCTAATTGGACAAGAATAAGCCTAGGGAGGACGAAAATGACCTAATTGATCATCCAATGACACAAACACACCTATTGGATGCACAAGATTGGTTAAAAACCCTAATTGGACAAGAATAAGCCTAGGGAGGACGAAAATGACCTAATCGATCTTCCAATGACACAAACACACCTATTGGATGCACAAGATTGGTTAAAAACCCTAATTGGACAAGAATATGCCTAGGGAGGACGAAAATGACATAAATGTTAATCCAATGACACAAATGAACTTATGGGATGCACAAGATTGGTTAAAAATCCTAATTGGACTAGAATAAGCCTAGGGAGGACGAAAATGACCTAAATGCTAATCCAATGACACAACTCAACTTATTGGATGCACAAGATTGGTTAAAAACCCTAATTGGACAAGAATAAGCCTAGGGAGGACGAAAATGACCTAATTGATCATCCAATGACACAAACACACCTATTGGATGCACAAGATTGGTTAAAAACCCTAATTGGACAAGAATAAGCCTAGGGAGGACGAAAATGACCTAATTGATCATCCAATGACACAAACACACCTATTGGATGCACAAGATTGGTTAAAAACCCTAATTGAACAAGAATAAGCATAGAAAGGACGAAAATGACCTAATTGATCATTCAATGACACAAACACACCTATTGGATGCACAAGATTGGTTAAAATCTCTAATTGGACAAGAATATGCATAGGGAGAACGAAAATGACCTAAATGTTAATCCAATAACACAAATGAACTTATTGGATGCACAAGATTGGTTAAAAACCCTAATTGGACAAGAATAAGCCTAGGGAGGACGAAAATGACCTAAATGCTAATCCAATGACACAACTCAACTTATTGGATGCACAAGATTGGTTAAAAACCCTAATTGGTCAAGAATAAGCCTAGGGAGGACGAAAATGACCTAATTGATCATCCAATGACACAAACACACCTATTGGATGCACAAAATTGGTTAAAAACCCTAATTGGACAAGAATATGCCTAGGGAGGACGAAAATGACCTAAATATTAGTTCAATGAAACAAACAAACTTATTGGATGCACAAGATTGGTTAAAAACCCTAATTGGACAAGAATAAGCATAGGGAGGACGGAAATGACCTAATTGATCTTCCAATGACACAAACACACCTATTGGATGCACAAGATTGGTTAAAAACCCTAATTGGACAAGAATATGCCTAGGGAGGACGAAAATGACCTAAATGTTAATCCAATGACACAAATTAACTTATTGGATGCACAAGATTGGTTAAAAACCCTAATTGGACAAGAATAAGCCTAGGGAGGACGAAAATGACCTAATTGATCATCCAATGACACAAACACACCTATTGGATGCACAAGATTGGTTAAAAACCCTAATAGGACAAGAATATGCCTAGGGAGGACGAAAATGACCTAAATATTAGTTCAATGAAACAAACAAACTTATTGGATGCACAAGATTGGTTAAAAACCCTAATTGGACAAGAATAAGCATAGGGAGGACGAAAATGACCTAATTGATCATCCAATGACACAAACACACCTATTGGATGCACAAGATTGGTTAAAAACCCTAATTGGACAAGAATATGCCTAGGGAGGACGAAAATGACCTAAATGTTAATCCAATGACACAAATTAACTTATTGGATGCATAAGATTGGTTAAAAACCCTAATTGGACGAGAATAAGCCTAGGGAGGACGAAAATGACCTAATTGATCATCCAATGACACAAACACACCTATTGGATGCACAAGATTGGTTAAAAACCCTAACTGGACAAGAATATGCCTAGGGAGGACGAAAATGACCTAATTGATCATCCAATGACACAAACACACCTATTGGATGCACAAGATTGGTTAAAAACCCTAATTGGACAAGAATAAGCCTAGGGAGGACGAAAATGACCTAATTGATCATCCAATGACACAAACACACCTATTGGATGCACAAGATTGGTTAAAAACCCTAATTGGACAAGAATAAGCCTATGGAGGACGAAAATGACCTAATTGATCATCCAATGACACAAACACACCTATTGGATGCACAAGATTGGTTAAAAACCCTGGTTAGACAAGAATATGCCTAGGGAGGACGAAAATGACCTAATTGATCATCCAATGACACAAATGAACTTATTGGATGCACAAGATTGGTTAAAAACCCTAATTGGACAAGAATAAGCCTAGGGAGGACGAAAATGACCTAATTGATCATCCAATGACACAAACACACCTATTGGATGCACAAGATTGGTTAAAAACCCTAACTGGACAAGAATATGCCTAGGGAGGACGAAAATGACCTAATTGATCATCCAATGACACAAACACACCTATTGGATGCACAAGATTGGTTAAAAACACTAATTGGACAAGAATAAGCCTAGAGAGGACGAAAATGACCTAATTGATCATCCAATGACACAAACACTTCTATTGGATGCACAAGATTGGTTGAAAACCCTAATTGGACAAGAATAAGCCTGGGGAGGAAGAAAATGACCTAATTTATTATCCAATGACAAAAACACACATATTGGATGCACAAGATTGGTTAAAAACCCTAATTGGACAAGAATAAGCCTATGGAGGACGAAAATGACCAAATTGATCATCCAATGACACAAACACACCTATTGGGTGCACAAGATTGATTAAAAACCCTAATTGGACAAGAATATGCCTAGGGAGGACGAAAATGACCTAAATATTAATTCAATGACACAAACAAAGTTATTGGATGCACAAGATTGGTTAAAAACCCTAATTGGACAAGAATAAGCCTAGGGAGGACGAAAATGACCTAATTGATCATCCAATGACACAAACACACCTATTGGATGCACAAGATTGGTTAAAAACCCTAATTGGACAACAATATGCCTAGGGAGGACGAATATGACCTAAATGTTAATCCAATAACACAAATGAACTTATTCGATGCACAAGATGGGTTAAAAACCCTAATTGGACAAGAATATGCCTAGGGAGAACGAAAATGACCTAAATGTTAATCCAATGACACAACTCAACTTATTGGATGCACAAGATTGGTTAAAAACCCTAATTGGACAAGAATAAGCCTAGGGAGGACGAAAATGACCTAATTGATCATCCAATGACACAAACACACCTATTGGATGCACAAGATTGGTTAAAAACCCTAATTGGACAAGAATATGCCTAGGGAGGACGAAAATGACCCAAATATTAATTCAATGACACAAACAAAGTTATTGGATGCACAAGATTGGTTAAAAACCCTAATTGGACAAGAATAAGCCTAGGGAGGACGAAAATGACCTAATTGATCATCCAATGACACAAACACACCTATTGGATGCACAAGATTGGTTAAAAACCCTAATTGGACAAGATGATGCCTAGGGAGGACGAAAATGAACTAAATATTAATTCAATGACACAAACAAACTTATTGGATGCACAAGATTGGTTAAAAACCCTAATTGGACAAGAATAAGCCTAGGGAGGACGAAAATGAGCAAATTGATCATCCAATGACACAAACACACCTATTGGATGCACAAGATTGGTTAAAAACCCTAATTGGACAAGAATAAGCCTAGGGAGGACGAAAATGACCTAATTGATCATCCAATGACACAAACACACCTATTGGATGCACAAGATTGGTTAAAAACCCTAATTGGACAAGAATAAGCCTAGGGAGGACGAAAATGACCTAATTGATCATCCAATGACACAAACACACCTATTGGATGCACAAGATTGGTTAAAAACCCTAATTGAACAAGAATATGCCTAGGGAGGAAGAAAATGACCTAATTGATCATCCAATGACACAAATGAACTTATTGGATGCACAAGATGAGTTAAAAACCCTAATTGGACAAGAATAAGCCTAGGGAGGACGAAAATAACCTAATTGATCATCCAATGACACAAACACACCTATTGCATGCACAAGATTGGTCTAAAACTCTAATTGGACAAGAATATGCTTTGGGAGGACGAAAATGACCTAAATGTTAATCCAATGACACAAATGAACTTATTGGATGCACAAGATTGGTTAAAAACCCTAATTGGACAAGAATAAGCCTAGGGAGGACGAAAATGACCTAAATGTTAATCCAATGACACAACACAACTTATTGGATGCACAAGATTGGTTAAAAACCCTTATTGGACAAGAATATGCCTAGGGAGGAAGAAAATGACCTAAATATTAATTTTATGACACAAACAAACTTATCGGATGCACAAGATTGGTTAAAAACCCTAATTGTACAAGAATAAGCCTAGGGAGAACGAAAATGACCTAATTGAGCATCCAATGACACAAACACACCTATTGGATGCACAAGATTGGTTAAAAACCCTAATTGGACAAGAATATGCCTAGGGAGGACGAAAATGACCTAATTGATCATCCAATGACACAAACACACCTATTGGATGCACAAGATTGGTTAAAAACCAAAATTGGACAAGAATAAGCCTAGGGAGGACGAAAATGACCTAATTGATCATCCATTGCCACAAACACAGCTATTGGATACACAAGATTGATTAAAAACCCTAATTGGACAAGAATAAACCTAGGGATGACGAAAATGAGCTAAATGTTAATCCAATGACACAACTCAACTTATTGGATGCACAAGATTGGTTAAAAACCCTAATTGGACAAGAATAAGCCTAGGGAGGACGAAAATGACCTAATTGATCATCCAATGACACAAACACACCTATTGGATGCACAAGATTGGTTAAAAACCCTAATTGGACAAGAATATGCCTAGGGAGGACGAAAATGACCTAATTGATCATCCAATGACACAAACACACCTATTGGATGCACAAGATTGGTTAAAAACCATAATTGGACAAGAATAAGCCTAGGGAGGACAAAAATGACCTAATTGATCATCCAATGTTACAAACACACCTATTGGATGCACAAGATTGGTTAAAAACCCTAACTGGACAAGAATATGCCTAGGGAGGACGAAAATGACCTAATTGATCATCCAATGACACAAACACACCTATTGGATGCACAAGATTGGTTAAAAACCCTAATTGGACAAGAATATGCCTAGGGAGGACGAATATGACCTAAATGTTAATCCAATAACATAAATGAACTTATTGGATGCACAAGATTGGTTAAAAACCCTAATTAGACAAGAATAAGCCTAGGGAGAACGAAAATGACCTAAATGTTATTCCAATGACACAACTCAACTTATTGGATGCACAAGATTGGTTAAAAACCCTAATTGGACAAGAATATGCCTAGGGAGGACAAAAATGACCTAAATGTTAATCCAATGACACAAATGAACTTATTGGATGCACAAGATTGGTTAAAAACCCTATTTGGACAAGAATAAGCCTAAGGAGTACGAAAATGACCTAATTGATCATCCAATGACACAAACACACCTATTGGATGCACAAGATTGGTTAAAAACCCTAATTGGACAAGAATATGCCTAGGGAGGACGAAAATGACCTAATTGATCATCCAATGACACAAACACACCTATTGGATGCACAAGATCGGTTAAAACCCTAATTGGACAAGAATAAGCCTAGGGAGGACGAAAGTGACCTAATTGATCATCCAATGACACAAACACACCTATTGGATGCACAAGATTGGTTAAAAATCCTAATTGGACAAGAATATGCCTAGGGAGGACGAAAATGACCTAAATGTTAATCCAATGACACAAATGAACTTATTGGATGTACAAGATTGGTTAAAAACCCTAATTGGACAAGAATAAGCCTAGGGAGGATGAAAATGACCTAATTGATCATCCAATGACACGAACACACCTATTGGATGCACAAGATTGGTTAAAAACCCTAATTGGACAAGAATAAGCCTAGGGAGGACGAAAATGACCTAATTGATCATCCAATGACACAAACACACCTATTGGATGCACAAGATTGGTTAAAAACCCTAATTGGACAAGAATATGCCTAGGGAGGACGAATATGACCTAAATGTTAATCCAATAACACAAATGAAGTTATTGGATGCACAAGATTGGTTAAAAACCCTAATTGGACAAGAATAAGCCTAGGGAGAACGAAAATGACCTAAATGTTAATCCAATGACACAACTCAACTTATTGGATGCACAAGATTGGTTAAAAACCCTAATTAAACAAGAATAAGCCTAGGGAGGACGAAAATGACCTAATTGATCATCCAATAACACAAACACACCTATTGGATGCACTAGATTGGTTAAAAACCCTAGTTGGACAAGAATAAGCCTAGGGAGGACGAAAATGACCTAATTGATCATCCAATGACACAAATGAACTTATTGGATGCACAAGATTGGTTAAAAACCCTAATTGGACAAGAATAAGCCTAGGGAGGACGAAAATGACCTAATTGATCATCCAATGACACAAACACACCTATTGGATGCACAAGATTGGTTAAAAACCCTAATTGGACAAGAATATGCCTAGGGAGGACGAATATGACCTAAATGTTAATCCAATAACATAAATGAACTTATTGGATGCACAAGATTGGTTAAAAACCCTAATTAGACAAGAATAAGCCTAGGGAGAACGAAAATGACCTAAATGTTATTCCAATGACACAACTCAACTTATTGGATGCACAAGATTGGTTAAAAACCCTAATTGGACAAGAATATGCCTAGGGAGGACGAAAATGACCTAAATGTGAATCCAATGAAACAAATGAACTTATTGGATGCACAAGATTGGTTAAAAACCGAATTGGACAAGAATAAGCCTAGGGAGAATGAAAATGACCTAAATGTTAATCCAATGACACAACTCAACTTATTGGATGCACAAGATTGGTTAAAAACCCTAATTGGACAAGAATAAGCCTATGTAGGACGAAAATGACCTAATTGATCATCCAATGACACAAACACACCTATTGGATGCACAAGATTGGTTAAAAACCCTAATTGGACAAGAATAAGCCTAGGGACGACGAAAATGACCTAAATGTTAATCCAATGACACAACTCAACTTATTGGATGCACAAGATTGGTTAGAAACCCTAATTGGACAAGAATAAGCCTAGGGAGGACGAAAATGACCTAATTGATCATCCAATGACACAAACACACCTATTGGATGCACAAGATTGGTTAAAAACCCTAATTGGACAAGAATATGCCTAGGGAGGACGAAAATGACGGAAATATTAATTCAATGACACAATCAAAGTTATTGGATGCACAAGATTGGTTAAAAACCCTAATTATACAAGAATAAGCCTAGGGAGGACGAAAATGACCTGATTGATCATCCAATGACACAAACACACCTATTGGATGCACAAGATTGGTTAAAAACCGTAATTGGACAAGAATAAGCCTAGGGAGGACGAAAATGACCTAATTGATCATCCAATGACACAAACACACCTATTGGATGCACAAGATTGGTTAAAAATCCTAGTTGGACAAGAATATGCCTAGGGAGGACGAAAATGACCTAATTGATCTTCCAATGATACAAATGAACTTATTGGATGCACAAGATTGGTTAAAAACCCTAGTTTATGCCTAGGGAGGACGAAAATGACCTAATTGATCATCCAATGACACAAATGAACTTATTGGATGCACAAGATTTGTTAAAAACCCTAATTGGACAAGAATAAGCCTAGGGAGGACGAAAATGACCTAATTGATCATCCAATGACACAAACACACCTATTGGATGCACAAGATTGGTTAAAAACCCTAATTGGACAAGAATAAGCCTAGGGAGGACGAAAATGACCTAATTGATCATCAAATGACACAAACACACCTATTGGATGCACAAGATTCTTTAAAACCCTAATTGGACAAGAATAAGCCTAGGGAGGACGAAAATGACCTAATTGATCATCCAATGACACAAACACACCTATTGGATGCACAAGATTGGTTAAAAACCCTAATTGGACAAGAATATGCCTAGGGAGGACGAAAATGACCTAAATATTAATTCAATGACACAAACAAAGTTATTGGATGCACAAGATTGGATAAAAACCCTAATTGGACAAGAATAAGCCTAGGGAGGACGAAAATGACCTAATTGATCATCCAATGACACAAACACACCTATTGGATGCACAAGATTGGTTAAAAACCCTAATTGGACAAGAATATCCCTAGGGAGGACGAAAAAATGACCTAAATATTAATTCAATGACACAAACAAAGTTATTGGATGCACAAGATTGGTTAAAAACCCTAATTGGACAAGAATAAGCCTAGGGAGGACGAAAATGACCTAATTGATCATCCAATGACACAAACACACCTATTGGATGCACAAGATTGGTTAAAAACCCTAATTGGACAAGAATATGCCTAGGGAGGACGAAAATGACCTAAATATTAATTCAATGACATAAACAAACTTATTGGATGCACAAGATTGGTTAAAAACCCTAATTGGACAAGAATAAGTCTAGGGAGGACGAAAATGACCTAATTGATCATCCAATGACAGAAACACACCTATTGGAAGCACAAGATTGGTTAAAAACCCTAATTGGACAAGAATATGCCTATGGAGGACGAAAATGACTTAATTGATCATCCAATGACACAAACACACCTATTGGATGCACAAGATTGGTTAAAAACCCTAATTGGACAAGAATAAGCCTAGGGAGGACGAAAATGACCTAATTGATCATCCAATGACACAAACACACCTATTGGATGCACAAGATTGGTTAAAAACCCTAATTGGACAAGAATATGCCTAGGGAGGACGAAAATGACCTAATTGATCTTCCAATGACACAAATGAACTTATTGGACGCACAAGATTGGTTAAAAACCCTAGTTGGACAAGAATAAGCCTAGGGAGGACGAAAATGACCTAATTGATCATCCAATGACACAAACACACCTATTGGATGCACAAGATTGGTTAAAAACCCTAATTGGACAAGAATAAGCCTAGGGAGGACGAATATGACCTAATTGATTATCCAATGACACAACTCAACTTATTGGATGCACAAGATTGGTTAAAAACCCTAATTGGACAAGAATAAGCCTAGGGAGGACGAAAATGACCTAATTGATCATCCAATGACACAAACACACCTATTGGATGCACAAGATTGGTTAAAAACCCTAATTGGACAAGAATATGCCTAGGGAGGACGAAAATGACCTAAATGTTAATCCAATGACACAAATGAACGTATTGGATGCACAAGATTGGTTAAAAACCCTACTTGGACAAGAATATGCCTAGGGAGGACGAAAATGACATAATGTTAATCCAATGACACAAATGAACTTATTGGATGCACAAGATTGGTTAAAAACCCTAATTGGACAAGAATATGCCTAGGGAGGACGAAAATGACCTAAATGTTAATCCAATGACACAACTCAACTTATTGGATGCACAATATTGGTTAAAAACCCTAATTGGACAAGAATAAGCCTAGGGAGGACGAAAATAACCTAATTGATCATCCAATGACACAAACACACCTATTGGATGCACAAGATTGGTTAAAAACCCTAATTGGACAAGAATATGCCTAAGGAGGACAAAAATGACCTAAATGTTAATCCAATGACACAAATGAACTTATTGGATGCACAAGATTGGTTAAAAACCCTAATTGGACAAGAATAAGCCTAGGGAGGACGAAAATGACCTAAATGCTAATCCAATGACACAACTCAACTTATTGGATGCACAAGATTGGTTAAAAACCCTAATTGGGCTAGAATAAGCATAGGGAGGACGAAAATGACCTAATTGATCATCCAATGACACAAACACACCTATTGGATGCACAAGATTGGTTAAAAACCCTAATTGGACAAGAATAAGCCTAGGGAGGACGAAAATGACCTAATTGATCATCCAATGACACAAACACACCTATTGGATGCACAAGATTGGTTAAAAACCCTAATTGGACAAGAATATGCCTAGGGAGGACGAAAATGACCTAAATATTAATTCAATGACATAAACAAACTTGTTGGATGCACAAAATTGGTTAAAAACCCTAATTGGACAAGAATATGCCTAGGGAGGACGAAAATGACCTAATTGATCATCCAATGACACAAACACACCTATTGGATGCACAAGATTGGTTAAAAACCCTAATTGGACAAGAATATGCCTAGGGAGGACGAAAATGACCTAAATATTAATTCAATGACATAAACAAACTTATTGGATGCACAAGATTGGTTAAAAACCCTAATTGGACAAGAATAAGCCTAGGGAGGACAAAAATGACCTAATTGATCATCCAATGTCACAAACACACCTATTGGAAGCACAAGATTGGTTAAAAACCCTAATTGGACAAGAATATGCCTAGGGAGGACGAAAATGACCTAAATGTTAATCCAATGACACAAATGAACTTATTGGATGCACAAGATTGGTTAAAAACCCTAATTGGACAAGAATAAGCCTATGGAGGACGAAAATCACCTAAATATTAATCCAATGACACAACTCAACTTATTGGATGCACAAGATTGGTTAAAAACCCTAATTGGACAAGAATAAGCCTAGGGAGGACGAAAATGACCTAATTGATCATCCAATGACACAAACACACCTATTGGATGCACAAGATTGGTTAAAAACCCTAATTGGACAAGAATAAGCCTAGGGAGGACGAAAATGACCTAATTGATCATCTAATGACACAAACACAGATATTGGATACACAAGATTGGTTAAAAACCCTAATTGGACAACAATATGCCTAGGGAGGACGAATATGAACTAAATGTTAAACCAATAATACAAATGAACTTATTGGATGCACAAGATTGGTTAAAAACCCTAATTGGACAAGAATAAGCCTAGGGAGAACGAAAATGACCTAAATATTAATCCAATGACACAACTCAACTTATTGGATGCACAAGATTGGTTAAAAACCCTAATTGGACAAGAATAAGCCTAGGGAGGACGAAAATGACCTAATTGATCATCCAATGACACAAACACACCTATTGGATGCACAAGATTGTTTAAAAACCCTAATTGGACAAGAATATGCCTAGGGAGGACGAAAATAACCTAAATGTTAATCCAATGACACAAATGAACTTATTGGATGCACAAGATTGCTTAAAAACCCTAATTGGACAAGAATAAGCCTAGGGAGGACGAAAATGACCTAATTGATCATCCAATGACACAAACACACCTATTGGATGCACAAGATTGGTTAAAAACCCTACTTGGACAAGAATAAGCCGAGGGAGGACGAAAATGACCTAATTGATCATCCAATGACACAAACACACCTATTGGATGCATAAGATTGGTTAAAAACTCTAATTGGACAAGAATATGCCTAGGGAGGACGAAAATGACCTAATTGATCATCCAATGACACAAACACACCTATTGGATGCACAAGATTGGTTAAAAACCCTAATTGGACAAGAATATGCCTAGGGAGGACGAAAATGACCTAAATGTTAATCCAATGACACAATTGAACTTATTAGATGTACAAGATTGGTTAAAAACCATAATTGGACAAGAATAAGCCTAGGGAGGACGAAAATGACCTAATTGATCATCCAATGACACAAACACACCTATTGGATGCACAAGATTGGTTAAAAACCCTAATTGGACAAGAATATGCCTAGGGAGGACGAAAATGACCTAATTGATCATCCAATGACACAAACACACCTATTGGATGCACAAGATTGGTTAAAACCCGTATTGGACAAGAATATGCCTAGGGAGGACGAAAATGACCTAATTGATCATCCAATGACACAAACACACCTATTGGATGCACAAGATCGCTTAAAAACCCTAATTGGACAAGAATAAGCCTAGGGAGGACGAAAATGACCTAATTGATCATCCAATGACACAAACACACCTATTGGATGCACAAGATTGGTTAAAAACCCTAATTGGACAAGAATATGCCTAGGGAGGACGAAAATGACCTAATTGATCTTCGAATGACACAAATGAACTTATTGGATGTACAAGATTAGTTAAAAACCCTAATTGGACAAGAATAAGCCTAGGGAGGACGAAAATGACCTAATTGATCATCCAATAACACAAACACACCTATTGGATGCACATGATCGGTTAAAAACCCTAATTGGACAAGAATAAGCCTAGGGAGGACGAAAATGACCTAATTGATCATCCAATGACACAAACACACCTATTGGATGCACAAGATTGGTTAAAAACCCTAATTGGACAAGAATATGCCTAGGGAGGACGAAAATGACCTAATTGATCTTCGAATGACACAAATGAACTTATTGGATGCACAAGGTTAGTTAAAAACCCTAATTGGACAAGAATAAGCCTAGGGAGGACGAAAATAACCTAATTGATCATCCAATGACACAAACACACCTATTGGATGCACAAGATTGGTCTAAAACTCAAATTGGACAAGAATATGCCTAAGGAGGACGAAAATGACCTAAATGTTAATCCAATGACACAAATGAACGTATTGGATGCACAAGATTGGTTAAAAACCCTAATTGGACAAGAATAAGCCTAGGGAGGACGAAAATGACCTAAATGTTAATCCAATGACACAACTCAACTTATTGGATGCACAAGATTGGTTAAAAACCCTAATTGGACAAGAATAAGCCTAGGGAGGACGAAAATGACCTAATTGATCATCCAATGACACAAACACACCTATTGGATGCACAAGATTGGTTAAAAACCCTAATTGGACAAGAATATGCCTTGGGAGGACGAAAATGACCTAATTGATCATCCAATGACACAAACACACCTATTGGATGCACCAGATCGGTTAAAAACCCTAATTGGACAAGAATAAGCCTACGGAGGACGAAAATGACCTAATTGATCATCCAATGACACAAACACACCTATTGGATGCACAAGATTGGTTAAAAACCCTAATTGGACAAGAATATGCCTAGGGAGGACGAAAATGACCTAATTGATCATCCAATGACACAAACACACCTATTGGATGCACAAGATTGGTTAAAAACCCTAACTTGACAAGAATATGCCTAGGGAGGACGAAAATGACCTAATTGATCATCCAATGACACAAACACACCTATTGGATGCACAAGATTGGTTAAAAACCCTAATTTGACAAGAATATGCCTAGGGAGGACGAATATGACCTAAATGTTAATCCAATAACTCAAATGAACTTATTGGATGCACAAGATTTGTTAAAAACCCAAATTGGACAAGAATAATCCTAGGGAGAACGAAAATGACCTAAATGTTAATCCAATGACACAACTCAACTTATTGGATGCACAAGATTGGTTAAAAACCCTAATTGGACAAGAATAAGCCTAGGGAGGACGAAAATGACCTAATTGATCATCCAATGACACAAACACACCTATTGGATGCACAAGATTGGTTAAAAACCCTAATTGGACAAGAATATGCCTAGGGAGGACGAAAATGACCTAAATATTAATTCAATGACACAAACAAAGTTATTGGATGCACAAGATCTGTTAAAAACCCTAATTGGACAAGAATAAGCCTAGGGAGGACGAAAATGACCTAATTGATCATCCAATGACACAAACACACCTATTGGATGCACAAGATTGGTTAAAAACCCTAATTGGACAAGAATATGCCTAGGGAGGACGAAAATGACCTAATTGATCATCCAATGAAGAAAACACACCTATTGGATGCACAAGATCGGTTAAAAACCCTAATTGGACAAGAATAAGCCTAGGGAGGACGAAAATGACCTAATTGATCATCCAATGACACAAACACACCTATTGGATGCACAAGATTGGTTAAAAACCCTAATTGGACAAGAATATGCCTAGGGAGGACGAAAATGACCTAATTGATCATCCAATGACACAAACACACCTATTGGATGCACAAGATTGGTTAAAAACCCTAATTGGACAAGAATATGCCTAGGGAGGACGAAAATAACCTAAATATTAATCCAATGACACAACTCAACTTATTGGATGCACAAGATTGGTTAAAAACCCTAATTGGACAAGAATAAGCCTAGGGAGGACGAAAATGACCTAATTGATCATCCAATGACACAAACACACCTATTGGATGCACAAGATTGGTTAAAAACCCTAATTGGACAAGAATATGCCTAGGGAGGACGAAAATGACCTAATTGATCATCCAATGACACAAATGAACTTATTGGATGCACAAGATTAGTTAAAAACACTAATTGGACAAGAATAAGCCTAGGGAGGACGAAAATAACCTAACTGATCATCCAATGACACAAACACACCTATTGGATGCACAAGATTGGTCTAAATAATTGGATAAGAATATGCCTAGGGAGGACGAAAATGACCTAAATATTAATCCAATGACACAAATGAACTTATTGGATGCACAAGATTGGTTAAAAACCCTAATTGGACAAGAATAACCCTAGGGAGGACGAAAATGACCTAAATGTTAATCCAATGACACAACTCAACTTATTGGATGCACAAGATTGGTTAAAAACCCTAATTGGACAAGAATAAGCCTAGGGAGGACGAAAATGACCTAATTGATCATCCAATGACACAAACACACCTATTGGATGCACAAGATTGGTTAAAAACCCTAATTGGACAAGAATATGCCTAGGGAGGACGAAAATGACCTAAATGTTGATCCAATGACACAAATGAACTTATTAGATGTACAAGATTGGTTAAAAACCCTAGTTGGACAAGAATATGCCTAGGGAGGACGAAAATGACCTAATTGATCATCCAATGACACAAATGAACTTATTGGATGCACAAGATTGGTTAAAAACCCTAATTGGACAAGAATATACCTAGGGAGGATGAAAATGACCTAAATGTTAATCCAATGACACAACTCAACTTATTGGATGCACAAGATTGGTTAAAAACCCTAATTGGACAAGAATAAGCCTAGGGAGGACGAAAATGACCTAATTGATCATCCAATGACACAAACACACCTATTGGATGCACAAGATTGGTTAAAAACCCTAATTGGACAAGAATATGCCTAGGGAGGACGAAAATGACCTAAATGTTAATCCAATGACACAAATGAACTTATTGGATGCACAAGATTGGTTAAAAACCCTAATTGGACAAGAATAAGCCTTTGGAGGACGAAAATGACCTAATTGATCATTCTATGACACAAACACACCTATTGGACGCACAAGACTGGTTAAAAACCCTAATTGGACAAGAATATGCCTAGGGAGGAGGAAAATTACCTAAATATTAATTCAATGACACAAACAAAGTTATTGGATGCACAAGATTGGTTAAAAACCCTAATTGGACAAGAATAAGCCTAGGGAGGACGAAAATGACCTAATTGATCATCCAATGACACAAACACACCTATTGGATGCACAAGATTGGTTAAAAACCCTAATTGGACAAGAATATGCCTAGGGAGGACGAAAATGACCTAAATGTTAATCCAATGACACAAATGAACTTATTGGATGTACAAGTTTGGTTAAAAACCCTAATTGGACAAGAATAAGCCTAGGGAGGACGAAAATGACCTAATTGATCATCCAATGACACAAACACACCTATTGGATGCAAAAGATTGGTTAAAAACCCTAATTGGACAAGAATATGCCTAGGGACGACGAAAATGACCTAAATATTAATTCAATGACACAAACAAACTTATCGGATGCACAAGATTGGTTAAAAACCTTAATTGGACAAGAATAAGCCTAGGGAGGACGAAAATGACCTAATTGATCATCCAATGACACAAACACACCTATTGGATGCACAAGATTGGTTAAAAACCCTAATTGGACAAGAATATGCCTAGGGAGGACGAAAATGACCTAATTGATCATCCAATGACACAAATGAACTTATTTGATGCACAAGATTAGTTAAAAACCCTAATTGATCATCCAATGACACAAACACACCTATTGGATGCACAAGATTGGTTAAAAACCCTAATTGGACAAGAATAAGCCTAGGGAGAACGAAAATGACCTAAATGTTAATCCAATGACACAACTCAACTTATTGGATGCACAAGATTGGTTAAAAACCCTAATTGGACAAGAATATGCCTATGGAGGATGAAAATGACCTAAATATTAATTCAATGACACAAACAAACTTATCGGATGCACAAGATTGGTTAAAAACCCTAATTGGACAAGAATAAGCCTAGGGAGGACGAAAATGACCTAATTGATCATCCAATGACACAAACGCACCTACTGGATGCACAAGATTGGTTAAAAACCCTATTTGGACAAGAATAAGCCTAGGGAGGACGAAAATGGCCTAATTGATCATCCAAGGACACAAACACACCTATTGGATGCACAAGATTGGTTAAAAACCCTAATTGGACAAGAATATGCATAGGGAGGACGAAAATGAACTTATGGATCATCCAATGACACAAACACACCTATTGGATGCACAAGATTGGTTAAAAACCCTAATTGGACAAGAATATGCCTAGGGAGGACGAAAATGACCTAAATATTAATTCAATGACACAAACAAACGTATTGGATGCACAAGGTTGGTTAAAAACCCTAATTGGACAAGAATAAGCCTAGGGAGGACGAAAATGACCTAATTGATCATCCAATGACACAAACACACCTATTGGATGCACAGGATTGGTTAAAAACCCTAATTGGACAAGAATAAGCCTAGGGAGGACGAAAATGACCTAAATGTTAATCCAATGACGCAACTCAACTTATTGGATGCACAAGATTGGTTAAAAACCCTAATTGGACAAGAATAAGCCTAGGGAGGACGAAAATGACCTAATTGATCATCCAATGACACAAACACACCTATTGGATACACAAGATTGGTTAAAAACCCTAATTGGACCAGAATATGCCTAGGGAGGACGAAAATGACCTAAATGTTAATCCAATGATACAAATGAACTTATTGGATGCACAAGATTGGTTAAAAACCCTAATTGGACAAGAATAAGCCTAGGGGGGACGAAAATGACCTAAATGTTAATCCAATGAAGCAACTCAACTTATTGGATGCACAAGATTGGTTAAAAACCCTAATTGGACAAGAATAAGCCTAGGGAGGACGAAAATGACCTAATTGATCATCCAATGACACAAACACACCTATTGGATGCACAAGATTGGTTAAAAACCCTAATTGGACAAGAAGAAGCCTAGGGAGAACGAAAATGACCTAAATGTTAATCCAATGACACAACTCAACTTATTGGATGCACAAGATTGGTTAAAAACCCTAATTGGACAAGAATAAGCCTAGGGAGGACGAAAATGACCTAATTGATCATCCAATGACACAAACACACCTATTGGATGCACAAGATTGGTTAAAAACCCTAATTGGACAAGAATATGCCTAGGGAAGACGAAAATGACCTAAATATTAATTCAATGACACAAACAAACTTATCGGATGCCCAAGATTGGTTAACAACCCTAATTGGATAAGAATAAGCCTAGGGAGGACGAAAATGACCTAATTGATCATCCAATGACACAAACACACCTATTGGATGCACAAGATTGGTTAAAAACCCTAATTGGACAAGAATATGCCTAGGGAGGACGAAAATGACCTAATTGATCATCCAATGACATAAACACACCTATTGGATGCACAAGATTGGTTAAAAACCCTAATTGGACAAGAATATGCCTAGGGAGGACGAATAGGACCTTAATGTTAATCCAATAACACAAATGAACTTATTGGATGCACAAGATTGGTTAAAAACCCTAATTGGACAAGAATAAGCCTAGGGAGAACGAAAATGACCTAAATGTTAATCCAATGACACAACTCAACTTATTGGATGCACAAGATTGGTTAAAAACCCTAATTGGACAAGAATAAGCCTAGGGAGGACGAAAATGACCTAATTGATCATCCAATGACACAAACACACCTATTGGATGCACAAGATTGGTTAAAAACCCTAATTGGACAAGAATATGCCTAGGGAGGACGAAAATGACCTATATGTTAATCCAATGACACAAATGAACTTATTAGATTTACAAGATTGGTTAAAAACCCTAACTTTACAAGAATAAGCCTAGGGAGAACGAAAATAACCTAATTGATCATCCAATGACATAAACACACCTATTGGATGCACAAGATTGGTTAAAAACCCTAATTGGACAAGAATATGCCTAGGGAGGACGAAAATGACCTAAATATTAATTCAATGACACAAACAAACTTATTGGATGCACAAGATTGGTTAAATACCCTAATTGGACAAGAATATGCCTAGGGAGGACGAATATGACCTAAATGTGAATCCAATGACACAAATGAACTTATTGGATGCACAAGATTGGTTAAAAACCCTAATTGGACAAGAATATGCCTAGGGAGGACGAAAATGACCTAAATGTTAATCCAATGACACAACTCAACTTATTGGATGCACAAGATTGGTTAAAAACCCTAATTGGACAAGAATAAGCCTAGGGAGGACGAATATGACCTAAATGTGAATGCAATGACACAAATGAACTTATTGGATGCACAAGATTGGTTAAAAACCCTAATTGGACAAGAATAATCCTAGTGAGAATGAAAATGACCTAAATGTTAATCCAATGACACAACTCAACTTATTGGATGCACAAGATTGGTTAAAAACCCTAATTGGACAAGAATAAGCCTAGGGAGGACGAAAATGACCTAATTGATCATCCAATGACACAAACACACCTATTGGATGCACAAGATTGGTTAAAAACCCTAATTGGATAAGAATATGCCTAGGGAGGACGAAAATGACCTAATTGATCATCCAATGACACAAACACACCTATGGGATGCACAAGATTGGTTAAAAACCTTAATTGGACAAGAATATGCCTAGGGAGGACGAATATGACCTAAATGTGAATCCAATGACACAAATGAACTTATTGGATGCACAAGATTGGTTAAAAACCCTAATTGGACAAGAATAAGCCTAGGGAGAATGAAAATGACCTAAATGTAAATCCAATGACACAACTCAACTTATTGGATGCACAAGATTGGTTAAAAACCCTAATTGGACAAGAATAAGCCTAGGGAGGACGAAAATGACCTAATTGATCATCCAATGACACAAACACACCTATTGGATGCACAAGATTGGTTAAAAACCCTAATTGGACAAGAATATGCCTAGGGAGGACGAAAATGACCTAATTGATCATCCAATGACACAAACACATCTATTGGAAGCACAAGATTGGTTAAAAACCCTAATTGGACAAGAATATGCAAAGGGAGGACGACAATGACCTAATTGATCATCCAATGACACAAACACAACTATTGGATCCACAAGATTGGTTAAAAACTCTAATTGGACAAGAATATACCTAGGCAGGACGAAAATGACTTAATTGATCATCCAATGACACAAACACATCTATTGGATGCACAAGATCGGTTAAAAACCCTAATTGGACAAGAATAAGCCTAGGGAGGACGAAAATGACCTAATTGATCATCCAATGACACAAACACACCTATTGGATGCACAAGATTGGTTAAAAACCCTAATTGGACAAGAATATGCCTAGGGAGGACGAAAATGACCTAAATATTAATCCAATGACACCACTCAACTTATTGGATGCACAAGATTGGTTAAAAACCCTAATTGGACAAGAATATGCCTAGGGAGGACGAAAATGACCTAAATGTTAATCCAATGACACAAATGAACATATTGGATGCACAAGATTGGTTAAAAACCCTAATTGGACAACGAAAATGACCTAATTGATCATCCAATGACACAAACACACCTATTGGATGCACAAGATTGGTTAAAAACCCTAATTGGACAAGAATAAGCCTAGGGAGGACGAAAATGACCTAAATGTTAATCCAATGACACAAATGAATTTATTGGATGCACAAGATTGGTTTAAAACCCTAATTGGACAAGAATAAGCCTAGGGAGGACAAAAATGACCTAATTGATCATCCAATGACACAAACACACGTATTGGATGCACAAGATTGGTTAAAAACCCTAACTGGACAAGAATATGCCTAGGGAGGACGAAAATGACCTAATTGATCATCCAATGACACAAACACACCTATTGGATGCACAAGATTGGTTAAAAACCCTAATTGGACAAGAATATGCCTAGGGAGGACGAATATGACCTAAATGTTAATCCAATAACATAAATGAACTTATTGGATGCACAAGATTGGTTAAAAACCCTAATTAGACAAGAATAAGCCTAGGGAGAACGAAAATGGCCTAAATGTTATTCCAATGACACAACTCAACTTATTGGATGCACAAGATTGGTTAAAAACCCTAATTGGACAAGAATATGCATAGGGAGGACGAAAATGACCTAAATGTGAATCCAATGAAACAAATGAACTTATTGGATGCACAAGATTGGTTAAAAACCTAATTGGACAAGAATAAGCCTAGGGAGAATGAAAATGACCTAAATGTTAATCCAATGACACAACTCAACTTATTGGATGCACAAGATTGGTTAAAAACCCTAATTGGACAAGAATAAGCCTAGGGAGGACGAAAATGACCTAATTGATCATCCAATGACACAAACACACCTATTGGATGCACAAGATTTGTTAAAAAAACTAATTGGACAAGAATAAGCCTAGGGAGAACGAAAATGACCTAAATGTTAATCCAATGACACAACTCAACTTATTGGATGCACAAGATTGGTTAAAAACCCTAATTGGACAAGAATAAGCCTAGGGAGGACGAAAATGACCTAATTGATCATCCAATGACACAAACACACCTATTGGATGCACAAGATTGGTTGAAAACCCTAGTTGGACAAGAATATGCCTAGGGAGGACGAAAATGACCTAATTGATCATCCAATGACACAAATGAACTTATTGGATGCACAAGATTGGTTAAAAACCCTAATTAGACAAGAATAAGCCTAGGGAGAACGAAAATGACCTAAATGTTATTCCAATGACACAACTCAACTTATTGGATGCACAAGATTGGTTAAAAACCCTAATTGGACAAGAATATGCCTAGGGAGGACGAAAATGACCTAAATGTGAATCCAATGAAACAAATGAACTTATTGGATGCACAAGATTGGTTAAAAACCCTAATTGGACAAGAATAAGCCTAGGGAGGACGAAAATGACCTAAATGTTAATCCAATGACACAAATGAACTTATTGGACGCACAAGATTGGTTAAAAACCCTAACTGGACAAGAATATGCCTAGGGAGGACGAAAATGACCTAATTGATCATCATATGACACAAACACACCTATTGGATGCACAAGATTGGTTAAAAATCCTAATTGGACAAGAATAAGCCTAGGGAGGACGAAAATGACCTAATTGATCATCCAATGACACAAACACACCTATTGGATACACAAGATTGGTTGAAAACCCTAATTGGACAAGAATAAGCCTGGGGAGGAAGAAAATGTACTAATTTATCATCCAATGACACAAACACACATATTGGATGCACAAGATTGGTTAAAAACCCTAATTGGACAAGAATATGCCTAGGGAGGACGAAAATGACCTAAATGTTAATCCAATGACACAAATGAACTTATTGGATGCACAAGATTGGTTAAAAACCCTAATT
>JBBPBR010001011.1:0-146012 GCA_037974775.1 Cicer pinnatifidum
GACACAAACACACCTATTGGATGCACAAGATTGGTTAAAAACCCTAATTGGACAAGAATATGCCTAGGGAGGACGATAATGACCTAAATATTAATTTAATGACACAAACAAACTTGTTGGATGCACAAGATTGGTTAAAAACCCTAATTGGACAAGAATAAGCCTAGGGAGGACGAAAATGACCTAATTGATCATCCAATGACACAAACACACCTATTGGATGCACAAGATTGGTTAAAAACCCTAATTGGACAAGAATAAGCCTAGGGAGGACGAAAATGACCTAAATGTTAATCCAATGACACAAATGAACTTATTGGATGCACAAGATTGCTTAAAAAACCTAATTGGACAAGAATAAGCCTAGGAAGGACGAAAATGACCTAACTGATCATCCAATGACACAAATATTGGATGCACAAGATTAATCCAATCTTGTGCATCCAATAGGTGTGTTTGTGTCATTGGATGATCAATTAGGTCATTTTCGTCCTCCCTAGGCTTATTCTTGTCCAATTAGGGTTTTTAACCAATCTTGTGCATCCAATAAGTTCATTTGTGTCATTGGATGATCAATTAGGTCATTTTCGTCATCCCTAGGCTTATTCTTGTCCAACTAGGGTTTTTAACCAATCTTGTGCATCCAATATGTGTGTTTCTGTCATTGGATAATAAATTAGGTCATTTTCTTCCTCCCTAGGCTTATTCTTGTCCAATTAGGGTTTTTAACCAATCTTGTGCATCCAATAAGTTGAGTTGTGTCATTGGATTAACAATTAGGTCATTTTCGTCCTCCCTAGGCTTATTCTTGTCCAATTAGGGTTTTTAACCAATCTTGTGCATCCGATAAGTTTGATTGTGTCATTGAATTAATATTTAGGTCATTTTCGTCCTCCCTAGGCATATTCTTGTCCAATTAGGGTTTTTAACCAATCTTGTGCATCCAATAGGTGTGTTTGTGTCATTGGATGATCAATTAGGTCATTTTCGTCCTCCCTAGGCTTATTCTTGTCCAATTAGGGTTTTTAACCAATCTTGTGCATCCAATAACTTTGTTTGTGTGATTTAATTAATATTTAGGTCATTTTCGTCCTCTCTAGGCATATTCTTGGTTTTTAACCAATCTTGTGCATCCAATAGGTGTGTTTGTGTCATTGTATGATCAATTAGGTCATTTTCGTCCTCCCTAGCCTTATTCTTGTCCAATTAGGGTTTTTAACCAATCTTGTGCATCCAATAAGTTCATTTGTGTCATTGGATTAACATTTAGGTCATTTTCGTCCTCCCTAGGCATATTCTTGTCCAATTAGGGTTTTTAACCAATCTTGTGCTTCCAATAGGTGTGTTTGTGTCATAGGATGATCACTTAGGTCATTTTCGTCCTCACTAGGCTTATTCTTGTCCAATTAGGGTTTTCAACCAATCTTGTGCATCCAATAGGTGCGTTTGTGTCATTGGATGATCAATTAGGTCATTTTCGTCCTCCCTAAGCTTATTCTTGTCCAATTAGGGTTTTTAACCAATCTTGTGCATCCAATAGGTGTGTTTGTGTCATTGGATGATCAATTAGGTCATTTTCGTCCTCCCTAGGCTTATTCTTGTCCAATTAGGGTTTTTAACCAATCTTGTGCATCCAATAAGTTCATTTGTGTCATTGGATGATCAATTAGGTCATTTTCGTCATCCCTAGGCTTATTCTTGTCCAACTAGGGTTTTTAACCAATCTTGTGCATCCAATAGGTGTGTTTGTGTCATTGGTTGATCAATTAGGTCATTTTCGTCCTCCCTAGGCTTATTCTTGTCCAATTAGGGTTTTTAACCAATCTTGTGCATCCAATAAGTTGAGTTGTGTCATTGGATTAACATTTAGGTCATTTTTGTTCTCCCTAGCCTTATTCTTATCCAATTAGGGTTTTTAACCAATCTTGTGCATCCAATAGGTGTGTTTTTGTCATTGAATGATCAATTAGGTCATTTTCGTCCTCCCTAGGCTTATTCTTGTCCAATTAGGGTTTTTAACCAATCTTGTGCATCCAATAGGTGTGTTTGTGTCATTGGATGATCAATTAGGCCATTTTCGTCCTCCCTAGGCTTATTCTTGTCTAATTAGGGTTTTTAACCAATCTTGTGCATCCAATAGGTGTGTTTGTGTCATTGGATGATCAATTAGGTCATTTTCGTCCTCCCTAGGCTTATTCTTGTCCAATTAGGGTTTTTAACCAATCTTGTGCATCCAATAGGTGTGTTTGTGTCATTGGATGATCAATTAGGTCATTTTCGTCCTCCCTAGGCATATTCTTGTCCAATTAGGGTTTTTAACCAATCTTGTGCATCCAATAGGTGTGTTGGTGTCATTGGATGATAAATTAGGTCATTTACGTCCTCCCTATGCTTATTCTTGTCCAATTAGGGTTTTTAACCAATCTTGAGCATCCAATAACTTTGTTTGTGTCATTGAATTAATATTTAGGTAATTTTCGTCCTCCATAGGCATATTCTTGTCCAATAAGGGTTTTTAACCAATCTTGTGCATCCAATAGGTGTGTTTGTGTCATTGGATGATCAATTAGGTCATTTTCGTCCTCCCTAGGCTTATTCTTGTCCAATTAGGGTTTTTAACCAATCTTGTGCATCCAATAGGTGTGTTTGTGTCATTGGATGATCAATTAGGTCATTTTTCGTCCTCCCTAAGCTTATTCTTGTCCAATTAGGGTTTTTAACCAATCTTATGCATCCAATAGGTGTGTTTGTGTCATTGGATGATCAATTAGGTCATTTTCGTCCTCCCTAGGCTTATTCTTGTCCAATTAGGGTTTTTAACCAATCTTGTGCATCCAATAGGTGTGTTTGTGTCATTGGATGATCAATTAGGTCATTTTCGTCCTCCCTAGGCTTATTCTTGTCCAATTAGGGTTTTTAACCAATCTTGTGCATCCAATAGGTGTGTTTGTGTCATTGGATGCACAAGATTGGTTAAAAACCCTAATTGGACAAGAATAAGCCTAGGGAGGACGAAAATGACCTAATTGATCATCCAATGACACAAACACACCTATTGGATGCACAAGATTGGTTAAAAACCCTAATTGGACAAGAATATGCCTAGGGAGGACGAAAATGACCTAATTGATCATCCAATAACACAAATGAACTTATTGGATGCACAAGATTGGTTAAAAACCCTAATTGGACAAGAATAAGCCTAGGGAGGACGAAAATGATCTAATTGATCGTCCAATGACACAAACACACCTATTGAATGCACAAGATTGGTTAAAAACCCTAATTGGACAAGAATATGCCTAGGGAGGACTAAAATGACCTAAATGTTAATCCAATGACACAAATGAACTTATTGGATGCACAAGATTGGTTAAAAACCCTAATTGGACAAGAATAAGCCTAGGGAGGACGAAAATGACCTAATTGATCATCCAATGACACAAACACACCTATTGGATGCACAAGATTGGTTAAAAACCCTAATTGGACAAGAATATGCCTAGGGAGGACGAAAATGACCTCATTGTTCATCCAATGACACAAACACACCTATTGGATGCACAAGATTGGTTAAAAACCCTAATTGGACAAGAATAAGCCTAGGGAGAACGAAAATGACCTAAATGTTAATCCAATGATACAACTCAACTTATTGGATGCACAAGATTGGTTAAAAACCCTAATTGGACAAGAATATGCCTAGGGAGGACGAAAATGACCTAAATGTTAATCCAATGACACAAATGAACTTATTGGATGCACAAGATTGGTTAAAAACCCTAATTGGACAAGAATAAGCCTTCGGAGGACGAAAATGACCTAATTGATCATCCAATGATACAAACACACCTATTGGATGCAAAAGATTGGTTAAAAACCCTAATTGGACAAGAATAAGCCTAGGGAGGACGAAAATGACCTAATTGATCATCCAATGACACAAACACACCTATTGGATGCACAAGATTGGTTAAAAACGCTAATTGGACAAGAATATGCCTAGGGAGGACGAAAATGACCTAATTTGATTATCCAATGACACAAACACACCTATTGGATGCACAAGATTGGTTAAAAACCCTAATTGGACAAGAATATGCCTAGGGAGGACGAAAATGACCTAAATGTTAATCCAATGACACAAATGAACTTATTGGATGCACAAGATTGGTTAAAAATCCTAATTGGACAAGAATAAGCCTAGGGAGGACGGAAATGACATAATTGATCATCCAATGACACAAACACACCTATTGGATGCATAAGATTGGTTAAAAACCCTAATTGGACAAGAATATGCCTAGGGAGGACGAAAATGACCTAAATGTTAATTCAATGACACAAATGAACTTATTGGATGCACAAGATTGGTTAAAAACCCTAATTAGACAAGAATAAGTCTTCGGAGGACGAAAATGACCTAACTGATCATCCAATGACACAAACACACCTATTGGACGCAAAAGACTTGTTAAAAACCCTAATTGGACAAGAATATGCCTAGGAAGGACGAAAATGACCTAATTGATCATCCAATGACACAAACACACCTATTGGATGCACAAGATTGGTTAAAAACCCTAATTGGACAAGAATAAGCCTAGGGAGGACGAAAATGACCTAATTGATCATCCAATGAAACAAACACACCTATTGGACGCACAAGATTGGTTAAAAATGCTAATTGGACAAGAATATGCCTAGGGAGGACGATAATGACCTAAATGTTAATCCAATGACACAAATGAACTTATTGGATGCACAAGATTGGTTAAAAACCCTAATTGGACAAGAATAAGCCTAGGGAGGACGAAAATGACCTAATTGATCATCCAATGACACAAACACACCTATTGGATGCACAAGATTGGTTAAAAACCCTAATTGGACAAGAATAAGCCTAGGGAGGACGAAAATGACCTAATTGATCATCCAATGACACAAAGACACCTATTGGATGCATAAGATTGGTTAAAAACCCTAATTGGACAAGAATATGCTTAGGGAGGACGAAAATGACCTAAATATTAATTCAATGACATAAACAAACTTATTGGATGCACAAGATTGGTTAAAAACCCTAATTGGACAAGAATAAGCCTAGGGAGGACGAAAATGACCTAATTGATCATCCAATAACACAAACACACCTATTGGATGCACAAGATTGGTTAAAAACCCTAGTTGGAACAGAATAAGCCTAAGGAGGACGAAAATGACCTAATTGATCATCCAATGACACAAATGAACTTATTGGATGCACAAGATTGGTTAAAAACCCTAATTGGACAAGAATAAGCCTAGGGAGGACGAAAATGACCTAATTGATCATCCAATGACACAAACACACCTATTGGATGCACAAGATTGGTTAAAAACCCTAATTGGACAAGAATATGCCTAGGGAGGACGAATATGACCTAAATGTTAATCCAATAACACAAATGAACTTATTTGATGCACAAGATTGGTTATAAACCCTAATTGGACAAGAATAAGCCTAGGGAGAACGAAAATGACCTAAATGTTAATCCAATGACACAACTCAACTTATTGGATGCACAAGATTGGTTAAAAACCCTAATTGGACAAGAATAAGCCTAGGGAGGACGAAAATGACCTAATTGATCAACCAATGACACAAACACACCTATTGGATGCACAAGATTGGTTAAAAACCCTAGTTGGACAAGAATAAGCCTAGGGAGGACGAAAATGACCTAATTGATCATCCAATGACACAAATGAACTTATTGGATGCACAAGATTGTTTAAAAACCCTAATTGGACAAGAATAAGCCTAGGGAGGACGAAAATGGCCTAATTGATCATCCAATGACACAAACACACTTATTGGATACACAAGATTGGTTAAAAACCCTAATTGGACAAGAATATGCCTAGGGAGGACGAAAATGACCTAAATGTTAATCCAATGACACAAATGAACTTATTGGATGCACAAGATTGCTTAAAAAACCTAATTGGACAAGAATAAGCCTAGGAAGGACGAAAATGACCTAATTGATCATCTAATGACACAAACAAACTTATTGGATGCACAAGATTGGTTAAAAACCCTAATTGGACAAGAATAAGCCTAGGGAGGACGAAAATGAGCTAATTGATCATCCAATGACACAAACACACCTATTGGATGCACAAGATAGGTTAAAAACCCTAGTTGGACAAGAACATGCCTAGGGAGGACGAAAATGACCTAATTGATCATCCAATGACACAACTCAACTTATTGGATGCACAAGATTGGTTAAAAACCCTAATTGGACAAGAATAAGCCTAGGGAGGACGAAAATGACCTAATTGATCAACCAATGACACAAACACACCTATTGGATGCACAAGATTGGTTAAAAACCCTAGTTGGACAAGAATAAGCCTAGGGAGGACGAAAATGACCTAATTAATCATCCAATGACACAAATGAACTTATTGGATGCACAAGATTGGTTAAAAACCCTAATTGGACAAGAATAAGCCTAGGGAGGACGAAAATGACCTAATTGATCATCCAATGACGCAAACACACCTATTGGATGCACAAGATTGGTTAAAAACCCTAATTGGACAAGAATATGCTTAGGAAGGACGAAAATGACCTAATTGATCATCCAATGACACAAACACACCTATTGGATGCACAAGATTGGTTAAAAACCCTAATTGGACAAGAATATGCCTAGGGAGGACGAATATGACCTAAATGTTAATCCAATAAAAAAAATGAACTTATTGGATGCACAAGATTGGTTAAAAACCCTAATTGGACAAGAATAAGCCTAGGGAGAACGAAAATGACCTAAATGTTAATCCAATGACACAACTCAACTTATTGGATGCACAAGATTGGTTAAAAACCCTAATTGGAAAAGAATAAGCCTAGGGAGGACGAAAATGACCTAATTGATCATCCAATGACACAAACACACCTATTGGATGCACAAGATTGGTTAAAAACCATAGTTGGACAAGAACATGTCTAGGGAGGACGAAAATGACCTAATTGATCATCCAATGACACTAATGAACTTATTGGATGCACAAGATTGGTTAAAAATCCTAATTGGACAAGAATAAGCCTAGGGAGGACGAAAATGACCTAATTGATCATCCAATGACACAAACACACCTATTGGATGCACAAGATTGGTTAAAAACCCTAATTGGACAAGAATATGCCTAGGGAGGACGAAAATGACCTAATTGATCATCCAATGACACAAACACACCTATTGGATGCACAAGATTAGTTAAAAACCCTAATTGGACAAGAATATGTTAGGGAGGACGAATATGACCTAAATGTTAATCCAATAACACAAATAAACTTATTGGATGCACAAGATTGCTTAAAAACCCTAATTGGACCAGAATAAGCCTATGGAGAACGAAAATGACCTAATTGATCATCCAATGACACAAACACACCTATTGGATGCACAAGATTGGTTAAAAACCCTAATTGGACAAGAATATTCCTAGGGAGGACAGATATGACCTAAATGTTAATCCAATGACACAAATGAACTTATTGGATGCAAAAGATTGGTTAAAAACCCTAATTGGACAAGAATAAGCCTAGGGAGGACGAAAATGACCTAATTGATCATCCAATGACACAAACACACCTATTGGATGCACAAGATTGGTTAAAAACCCTAATTGGACAAGAATAAGCCTAGGGAGGACTAAAATGACCTAATTGATCATCCAATGACACAAACACACCTATTGGATGCACAAGATTGGTTAAATCCCTAATTGGACAAGAATATGCCTAGGGAGGACGAAAATGACCTAATTGATCGTCCAATGACACAAACACACCTATTGGATGCACAAGATTGGTTAAAAACCCTAATTGGACAAGAATAAGCCTAGGGAGGACGAAAATGACCTAATTGATCATCCATTGCCACAAACACACCTATTGGATGCACAAGATTGGATAAAAACCCTAATTGGACAAGAATAAGCCTAGGAAGGACGAAAATGACCTAATTGATCATCCAATGACACAAACACACCTATTGGATGCACAAGATTGGTTAAAAACCCTAATTGGACAAGAATATGCCTAGGGAGGACGAAAATGACCTAAATATCAATTCAATGACATAAACAAACTTATTGGATGAACAAAATTGGTTAAAAACCCTAATTGGACAAGAATATGCCTAGGGAGGACGAAAATGACCTAATTGATCATCCAATGACACAAACACACCTATTGGATGCACAAGATTGGTTAAAAACCCTAATTGGACAAGAATATGCCTAGGGAGGACGAAAATGACCTAAATATTAATTCAATGACACAAACAAACTTATCGGATGCACAAGATTGGTTAAAAACCCTAATTGGACAAGTATAAGCCTAGGGAGGACGAAAATGACCTAAATGTTAATCCAATGACACAACTCAACTTATTGGATGCACAAGATTGGTTAAAAACCCTAATTGGACAAGAATGTGCCTAGGGAGGACAAAAATGACCTAATCGATCATCCAATGACACAAACACACCTATTGGATGCACAAGATTGGTTAAAAACCCTAATTGGACAAGAATATGCCTAGGGAGGACGAAAATGACCTAATTGATCATCCAATGACACAAACACACCTATTGGATGCACAAGATTGGTTAAAAACCCTAATTGGACAAGAATATGCCTAGGGAGGACGAAAATGACCTAATTGATCATCCAATGACACAAATGAACTTATTGGATGCACAAGATTAGTTAAAAACCCTAAATGGACAAGAATAAGGCTAGGGAGGACGATAATAACCTAATTGATCATCCAATGACACAAACACACCTATTGGATGCACAAGATTGGTCTAAAACTCTAATTGGACAAGAATATGCCTAGCGAGGACCAAAATGACCTAAATGTTAATCCAATGACACAAATGAACTTATTGGATGCACAAGATTGGTTAAAAACCCTAATTGGACAAGAATAAGCCTAGGGAGGACGAAAATGACCTAAATGTTAATCCAATGACACAACTCAACTTATTGGATGCACAAGATTGGTTAAAAACCCTAATTGGAAAGAATAAGCCTAGGGAGGACGAAAATGACCTAATTGATCATCCAATGATACAAACACACCTATTGGATGCACAAGATTGGTTAAAAACCCTAATTGGACAAGAATAAGCCTAGGGAGGACGAAAATGACATAAATGTTAATCCAATGACACAACTCAACTTATTGGATGCACAAGATTGGTAAAAACCCTAATTGGACAAGAATATGCCTAGGGAGGACGAAAATGACCTAATTGATCATCCAATGACACAAACACACCTATTGGATGCACAAGATTGGTTAAAAACCCTAATTGGACAAGAATATGCCTAGGGAGGACGAAAATGACCTAATTGATCATCCAATGACACAAACACACCTATTGGATGCACAAGATTGGTTAAAAACCCTAATTGGACAAGAATAAGCCTAGGGAGGACGAGAATGACCTAATTGATCATCCAATGACACAAACACACCTATTGGATGCAAAAGACTGGTTAAAAACCCTAATTGGACAAGATGATGCCTCGGGAGGACGAAAATGACCTAAATATTAATTCAATGACACAAACAAACTTATTGGATGCACAAGATTGGTTAAAAACCCTAATTGGACAAGAATAAGACTAGGGAGGACGAAAATGACCTAATTGATCATCCAATGACACAAACACACCTATTGGAAGCACAAGATTGGTTAAAAACCCTAGTTGGACAAGAATATGCCTAGGGAGGACGAAAATGACCTAATTGATCATCCAATGACACAAATGAACTTATTGGATGCACAAGATTGTTTAAAAACCCTAATTGGACAAGAATAAGCATAGAAAGGACGAAAATGACCTAATTGATCATCCAATGACACAAACACACCTATTGGATGCACAAGATTGGTTAAAAACCCTAATTGGACAAGAATATGCCTAGGGAGGACGAAAATGACCTAAATGTTAATCCAATGACACAAATGAACTTATTGGATGCACAAGATTGGTTAAAAACCCTAATTGGACAAGAATAAGCCTAGGGAGGATCAAAGTGACCTAATTGATCATCCAATGAGATAAACACACCTATTGGATGCACAAGATTGGTTAAAAACCCTAATTGGACAAGAATATGCCTAGGGAGGACGAAAATATCATAAATGTGAATTCAATGACACAAATGAACTTATTGGATGCACAAGATTGGTTAAAAACCTAATACGACAAGAATAAGCCTAGGGAGAATGAAAATGACCTAAATGTTAATCCAATGACACAAACACACCTATTGGATGCACAAGATTGGTTAAAAACCCTAATTGGACAAGAATATGCCTAGAGAGAACGAAAATGACCTAATTGATCATCGGATGACACAAACACACCTATTGGATGCACAAGTTTGGTTAAAAACCCTAATTGGACAAGAATATGCCTAGGGAGGACGAATATGACCTAAATGTTAATCCAATAACACAAATGAACTTATTGGATGCACAAGATTGGTTAAAAACCCTAATTGGACAAGAATAAGCCTAGGGAGAACGAAAATGACCTAAATGTTAATCCAATGACACAACTCAACTTATTGGATGCACAAGATTGGTTAAAAACCCTAATTGGACAAGAATATGCCTAGGGAGGACGAAAATGACCTAATTGATCATCCAATGACACAAACACACCTATTGGATGCACAAGATTGGTTAAAAACCCTAATTGGACAAGAATAAGCCTAGGGAGAACGAAAATGACCTAAATATTAATTCAATGACATAAACAAACTTGTTGGATGCACACGATTGGTTAAAAACCTTAATTGGACAAGAATAAGCCTAGGGAGAACGAAAATGACCTAATTGTTCATCCAATGACACAAACACACCTATTGGAAGCACAAGATTGGTTAAAAACCCTAATTGGACAAGAATATGCCTAGGGAGGACGAAAATGACCTAAATATTAATTCAATGACACAAACAAAGTTATTGGATGCATAAGATTGGTTAAAAACCCTAATTGGACAAGAATAAGCCTAGGGAGGACGAAAATGACTTAATTGATCATCCAATGACACAAACACATCTATTGGAAGCACAAGATTCGTTAAAAACCCTAATTGGACAAGAATATGCCTAGGGAGGACGAAAATGACCTAAATATTAATTCAATGACACAAACAAAGTTATTGGATGCATAAGATTGGTTAAAAACCCTAATTGGACAAGAATAAGCCTAGGGAGGACGAAAATGACCTAATTGATCATCCAATGACACAAACACACCTGTTGGATGCACAAGATTGGTTAAAAACCCTAATTGGACAAGAATATGCCTAGGGAGGACGAAAATGACCTAATTGATCATCCAATGACACAAACACACCTATTGGATGCACAAGATTGGTTAAAAACCCTAATTAGACAAGAATAAGCCTAGGGAGGACAAAAATGACCTAATTGATCATCCATTGCCACAAACACACCTATTGGATGCACAAGATTGGTTAAAAACCCTAATTGGACAAGAATAAGCCTAGGGAGGACGAAAATGACCTAAATATTAATTCAACGACACAAACAAAGTTATTGGATGCACAAGATTGGTTAAAAACCCTAATTGGACAAGAATATGCCTAGGGAGGACGAAAATGACCTAATTGATCATCCAATGACACAAACACACCTATTGGATGCACAAGATTGGTTAAAAACCCTAATTGGACAAGAATATGCCTAGGGAGGACGAAAATGACCTAATTGATCATCCAATGACACAAACACACCTATTGGATGCACAAGATTGGTTAAAAACCCAAATTGGACAAGAATATGCCTAGGGAGGACGATAATGACCTAATTGATCATCCAATGACACAAACACACCTATTGGATGGACAAGATTGGTTAAAAACCCTAATTGGACAAGAATAAGCCTAGGGAGGACGAAAATGACCTAATTGATCATCCAATGACACAAACACACCTATTGGATGCACAAGATTGGTTAAAAACCCTAATTGGACAAGAATATGCCTAGGGAGGACGAAAATGACCTAATTGATCATCCAATGACACAAACACACCTATTGGATGCACAAGATTGGTTAAAAACCCTAATTGGACAAGAATATGCCTAGGGAGGACGAAAGTCACCTAAATATTAATTCAATGACACAAACAAACTTATTGGATGCACAAGATTGGTTAAAAACCCTAGTTGGACAAGAATAAGCATAGGGAGGACGAAAATGACCTAATTGATCATCCAATGACACAACCACACCTATAGGATGCACAAGATTGGTTAAAAACCCTAATTGGACAAGAATAAGCCTAGGGAGGACGAAAATGACCTAATTGATCATCCAATGACACAAACACACCTATTGGATGCACAAGATTGGTTAAAAACCCTAATTGGACAAGAATATGCCTAGGGAGGACGAAAATGACCTAATTGATCATCCAATGACACAAACACACCTATTGGATGCACAAGATTGGTTAAAAACCCTAATTGGACAAGAATAAGCCTAGGGAAGACAAAAATGACCTAATTGATCATCCATTGCCACAAACACACCTATTGGATGCATAAGATTGGTTAAAAACCCTAATTGGACAAGAATAAGCCTAGGGAGGACGAAAATGACCTAATTGATCATCCAATGACACAAACACACCTATTGGATGCACAAGATTGGTTAAAAACCCTAATTGGACAAGAATATGCCTAGGGAGGACGAAAATGACCTAATTGTTAATCCAATGACAACACTCAACTTATTGGATGCACAAGATTGGTTAAAAACCCTAATTGGACAAGAATAAGCCTAGGGAGGACGAAAATGACCTAATTGATCATCCAATGACACAAACACACCTATTGGATGCACAAGATTGGTTAAAAACCCTAATTGGACAAGAATATGCCTAGGGAGGACGAAAATGACCTAAATTGATCATCCAATAACACAAACACACCTATTGGATGCACAAGATTGGTTAAAAACCCTACTTGGACAAGAATATGCCTAGGGAGGACAAAAATGACCTAATTGATCATCCAATGACACAAACACACCTATTGGATGCACAAGATTGGTTAAAAACCCTAATTGGACAAGAATATGCCTACGGAGGACGAAAATGACCTAAATATTAATTCAAAGAAACAAACAAACTTATTGGATGCACAAGATTGGTTAAAAACCCTAATTGGACAAGAATAGGCATAGGGAGGACGAAAATGACCTAATTGATCATCCAATGACTCAAACACACCTATTGGATGCACAAGATTGGTTAAAAACTCTAATTGGACAAGAATATGCCTAGCGAGGACAAAAATGACCTAAATATTAATTCAATGACACAAACAAAGTTATTGGATGCACAAGATTGGTTAAAAACCCTAATTGGACAAGAATAAGCCTAGGGAGGACGAAAATGACCTAATTGATCATCCAATGACACAAACACACCTATTGGATGCACAAGATTGGTTAAAAACCCTAATTGGACAAGAATATGCCTAGGGAGGACGAAAATGACCTAACTGTTAATCCAATGACACAAATGAACTTATTGGATGCACAAGATTGGTTAAAAACACTAATTGGACAAGAATAAGCCTAGGGAGGACGAAAATGACCTAATTGATCATCCAATGACACAAACACACCTATTGGATGCACAAGATTGGTTAAAAACCCTAATTGGACAAGAATATGCCTAGGGAGGACGAAAATGACATAAATATTAATTCAATGACACAAACAAAGTTATTGGATGCACAAGATTGGTTAAAAACCCTAATTTGACAAGAATAAGTCTAGGGAGGACGAAAATGACCTAATTGATCATCCAATGACACAAACACACCTATTGGATGGACAAGATTGGTTAAAAACCCTAATTGGACAAGAATAAGCCTAGGGAGGACGAAAATGACCTAATTGATCATCCAATGACACAAACACACCTATTGGATGCACAAGATTGGTTAAAAACCCTAATTGGACAAGAATATGCCTAGGGAGGACGAAAATGACCTAATTGATCATCCAATGACACAAACACACCTATTGGATGCACAAGATTGATTAAAAACCTTAATTGGACAAGAATAAGCCCAGGGACGACGAAAATGACCTAAATGTTAATCCAATGACACAACTCAACTTATTGGATGCACAAGATTGGTTAAAAACCCTAATTGGAAAAGAATATGCCTAGGGAGGAAGAAAATGACCTCAATATTAATTTAATGACACAAACAAACTTATCAGATGCACAAGATTGGTTAAAAACCCTAATTGGACAAGAATAAGCCTAGGGAGGACGAAAATGACCTAATTGATCATCCAATGACACAAACACACCTATTGGATGCACAAGATTGGTTAAAAACCCTAATTGGACAAGAATATGCCTAGGGAGGACGAAAATGACCTAATTGATCATCCAATGACACAAACACACCTATTGGATGCACAAGATTGGTTAAAAACTCTAATTGGACAAGAATATGCCTAGGCAGGACGAAAATGACCTAATTGATCATCCAATGACACAAACATACCTATTGGATGACCTAATTGATCATCCAATGACACTAATGAACTTATTGGATGCACAAGATTGGTTAAAAACCCTAATTGGACAAGAATATGCCTAGGGAGGACGAAAATGACCTAAATGTTAATCCAATGACACAAATGAACTTATTGGATGCACAAGATTGGTTAAAAACCCTAATTGGACAAGAATAAGCCTAGGGAGATTCAAAATGACGTAATTGATCATCCAATGACACAAACACACGTATTGGATGCACAAGATTGGTTAAAAACCCTAATTGGACAAGAATAAGCCTAGGGAGGAAGAAAATGACCTAATTGATCATCCAATGACACAAACACACCTATTGGATGCACAAGATTGGTTAAAAACCCTAATTTGACTAGAATAAGCCTAGGGTGGACGAAAATGACCTAATTGATCATCCATTGCCACAAACACACCTAATGGATGCACAAGATTGGTTAAAAACCCTAATTGGACAAGAATATGCCTAGGGAGGACGAAAATGACCTAATTGGTCATCCAATGACACAAACACACCTATTGGATGCACAAGATTGGTTAAAAACCCTAATTGGACAAGAATAAGCCTACGGAGGACGAAAATAACCAAATTGATCATCCAATGACACAAACACACCTATTGGATGCACAAGATTGGTTAAAAACCCTAATTGGACAAGAATATGCCTAGGGAGGACGAAAATGACCTAAATGTTAATCCAATGACACAAATGAACTTATTGGATGCACAAGATTGGTTAAAAACCCTAATTGGACAAGAATAAGCCTAGGGAGGACGAAAATGACCTAAATGTTAATCCAATGACACAACTCAAGTTATTGGATGCACAAGATTGATTAAAAACCTTAATTGGACAAGAATAAGCCTAGGGAGGACAAAAATGACCTAATTGATCATCCAATGACACAAACACACCTATTGGATGCACAAGATTGGTTAAAAACCCTAATTGGACAAGAATATGCCTAGGGAGGACGAAAATGACCTAATTGATCATCCAATGACACAAACACACCTATTGGATGCACAAGATTGGTTAAAAACCCTAATTGGACAAGAATAAGCCTAGGGAGGACGAAAATGACCTAATTGATCATCCAATGACACAAACACACCTATTGGATGCACAAGATTGGTTAAAAACCCTAATTGGACTAGAATATGCCTAGGGAGGACGAAAATGTCCTAGTTGATCATCCAATGACACAAACACACCTATTGGATTCACAAGATTGGTTAAAAACCCTAATTGGACAAGAATATGCCTAGGGAGGACGATAATGACCTAAATATTAATTTAATGACACAAACAAACTTATTGGATGCACAAGATTGGTTAAAAACCCTAATTGGACAAGAATAAGCCTAGGGAGGACGAAAATGACCTAATTGATCATCCAATGACACAAACACACCTATTGGATGCACAAGATTGGTTAAAAACCCTAGTTGGACAAGAACATGTCTAGGGAGGACGAAAATGACCTAATTGATCATCCAATGACACTAATGAACTTATTGGATGCACAAGATTGGTTAAAAACCCTAATTGGAAAAGAATAAGCCTAGGGAGGACGAAAATGACCTAATTGATCATCCATTGACACAAACACACCTATTGGATGCACAAGATTGGTTAAAAACCCTAACTGGACAAGAATATGCCTAGGGATGACGAAAATGACCTAATTGATCATCCAATGACACAAACACACCTATTGGATGCACAAGATTGGTTAAAAACCCTAATTGGACAAGAATATGCCTATGGAGGACGAATATGACCTAAATGTTAATCCAATAACACAAATGAACTTATTGGATGCACAAGATTGGTTAAAAACCCTAATTGGACAAGAATAAGCCTAGGGAGAACGAGAATGACCTAAATGTTAATCCAATGACACAACTCAACTTATTGGATGCACAAGATTGGTTAAAAACCTTAATTGGACAAGAATAAGCCTAGGGAGGACGAAAATGACCTAATTGATCATCCAATGACACAAATGAACTTATTGGATACACAAGATTGGTTAAAAACCCTAATTGGACAAGAATATGTCTAGGGAGGACGAAAATGACCTAAATGTTAATCCAATGACACAAATGAACTTATTGGATGCACAAGATTGCTTAAAAAACCTAATTGGACAAGAATAAGCCTAGGAAGGACGAAAATGACCTAATTGATCATCCAATGACACAAACACACCTATTGGATGCACAAGATTGGTTAAAAACCCTAATTGGACATGAATAAGCCTAGGGAGGACGAAAATGACCTAATTCATCATCCAATGACACAAACACACCTATTGGATGCACAAGATTGGTTAGAAACCATAATTGGACAAGAATAAGCCTAGGGAGGATGAAAATGACTTAATTGTTCTTCCAATGACACAAACACACCTATTGGATGCACAAGATTGGTTAAAAACCCTAATAGGACACGAATATGCCTAGGGAGGACGAAAATGACCTAAATATTAATTCAATGACACAAACAAACTTATTGGATGCACAAGATTGGTTAAAAACCCTAATTGGACAAGAATAAGCCTAGGGAGGACGAAAATGAGCTAATTGATCATCCAATGACACAAACACACCTATTGGATGCACAAGATAGGTTAAAAACCCTAGTTGGACAAGAACATGCCTAGGGAGGACGAAAATGACCTAATTGATCATCCAATGACACTAATGAACTTATTGGATGCACAAGATTGGTTAAAAACCCTAATTGGACAAGAATAAGCCTAGGGAGGATGAAAATGACCTAATTGATCATCCAATGACACTAACACACCTATTGGATGCACAACATTGGTTAAAAACCCTAACTGGACAAGAATATGCCTAGGGAGGACGAAAATGACGTAATTGATCATCCAATGACACAAACACACCTATTGGATGCACAAGATTGGTTAAAAACCGTAATTGGACAAGAATAAGCCTAGGGAGGACGAAAATGACCTAATTGATCATCCAATGACACAAACACACCTATTGGATGCACAAGATTGGTTAAAAACCCTAATTGGACAAGAATATGCCTAGGGATGACGAAAATGATCCAATTGATCATCCAATGACACTAATGAACTTATTGGATGCACAAGATTGGTTAAAAACCCTAGTTCCACAAGAACATGCCTAGGGAGGACGAAAATGACCTAATTGATCATCCAATGACACAAACACACCTATTGGATGCACAAGATTGGTTAAAAACCCTAGTTGGACAAGAACATGCCTAGGGAGGACGAAAATGACCTAATTGATCATCCAATGACACAAACACACCTATTGGATGCACAAGATTGGTTAAAAACCGTAATTGGACAAGAATAAGCCTAGGGAGGACGAAAATGACCTAATTGATCATCCAATGACACAAACACACCTATTGGATGCACAAGATTGGTTAAAAACCCTAATTGGACAAGAATATGCCTAGGGATGACGAAAATGACCCAATTGATCATCCAATGACACTAATGAACTTATTGGATGCACAAGATTGGTTAAAAACCCTAATTGGACAACAATAAGCCTAGGGAGGACGAAAATGACCTAATTGATCATCCAATGACACAAACACACCTATTGGATGCACAAGATTGGTTAAAAACCCTAATTGGACAAGAATATGCCTAGGGAGGACGAAAATGACCTAATTGACCATCCAATGACACAAACACACCTATTGGATGCACAAGATTGGTTAAAAACCCTAATTGGACAAGAATAAGCCTAGGGAGAACGAAAATGACCTAAATATTAATCCAATGACACAACTCAACTTATTTGATGCACAAGATTGGTTAAAAACCCTAATTGGACAAGAATAAGCCTAGGGAGGACGAAAATGACCTAATTGATCATCCAATGACACAAACACACCTATTGGATGCACAAGATTGGTTAAAAATCCTAATTGGACAAGAATATGCCTAGGGAGGACCAAAATGACCTAATTGATCATCCAATGACACAAACACACCTATTGGATGCACAAGATTGGTTAAAAACCCTAATTGGACAAGAATAAGCCTAGGGAGGACGAAAATGACCTAATTGATCATCCAATGACACAAACACACCTATTGGATGCACAAGATTGGTTAAAAACCCTAATTGGACAAGAATATGCCAAGGGAGGACGAAAATGACCTAAATATTAATTCAATGACATAAAGAAACTTTTTGGATGCACAAGATTGGTTAAAAACCCTAATTGGACCAGAATAAGCCTAGGGAGGACGAAAATGACCTAATTGATCATCCAATGACATAAACAAAGTTATTGGATGCACAAGATTGGTTAAAAACCCTAATTGGACAAGAATAAGCCTAGGGAGGAAGAAAATGACCTAATTGATCATCCAATGACACAAACACACCTATTGGATGCACAAGATTGGTTAAAAACCCTAATTGGACAAGAATAAGCCTAGGGAGGACGAAAATGACCTAATTGATCATCCAATGACACAAACACACCTATTGGATGCACAAGATTGGTTAAAAACCCTAATTGGACAAGAATATGCCTAGGGAGGATGAAAATGACCTAATTGATCATCCAATGAACCAAACACACCTATTGGATGCACAAGATTGGTTAAAAACCCGAATTTGGACAAGAATATGCCTAGGGAGGACGAAAATGACCTAATTGATCATCCAATGACACAAACACACCTATTGGATGCACAAGATTGGTTAAAAACCCTAATTGGACAAGAATAAGCCTAGGGAGGACGAAAATGACCTAATTGATCATCCAATGACACAAACACACCTATTGGATGCACAAGATTGGTTAAAAACCCTAATTGGACAAGAATAAGCCTAGGGAGGACGAAAATGACCTAATTGATCATCCAATGACACAAACACACCTATTGGATGCATAAGATTGGTTAAAAACCCTAATTGGACAAGAATAAGCTTAGGGAGGACGAAAAATGACCTAATTGATCATCCAATGACACAAACACACCTATTGGATGCACAAGATTGGTTAAAAACCCTAATTGGACAAGAATAAGCCTAGGGAGGACGAAAATGACCTAATTGATCATCCAATGACACAAACACACCTATTGGATGCACGAGATGGGTTAAAAACCCTAATTGGACAAGAATATGCCTAGGGAGGACGAAAATGACCTAAATGTTAATCCAATGACACAAATGACCTTATTAGATGTACAAGATTGGTTAAAAACCCTAATTGGACAAGAATAAGCCTAGGGAGGACGAAAATGACCTAATTGATCATCCAATGACACAAACACACCTATTGGATGCACAAGATTGGTTAAAAACCCTAATTGGACAAGAATATGCCTAGGGAGGACGAAAATGACCTAATTGATCATCCAATGACACAAACACACTTATCGGATGCACAAGATTGGTTAAAAACCCTAATTGGACAAGAATAAGCCTAGGGAGGACGAAAATGACCTAATTGATCATCCAATGACACAAACACACCTATTGGATGCACAAGATTGGTTAAAAACCCTAATTGGACAAGAATATGCCTAGGGAGGACGAAAATGACCTAATTGATCATCCAATGACACAAATGAACTTATTGGATGCACAAGATTGGTTAAAAATCCTAATTGGACAAGAATAAGCCTGGGGAGGACGAAAATGACCTAAATGCTAATCCAATGACACAACTCAACTTATTGGATGCACAAGATTGGTTAAAAACCCTAATTGGGCAAGAATAAGCCTAGGGAGGACGAAAATGACCTAATTGATCATCCAATGACACAAACACACCTATTGGATGCACAAGATTGGTTAAAAACCCTAATTGGACAAGAATCAGCCTAGGGAGGACGAAAATGACCTAATTGATCATCCAATGACACAAACACACCTATTGGATGCACAAGATTGGTTTAAAACCCTAGTTGGACAAGAATATGCCTAGGGAGGACGAAAATGACCTAATTGATCATCCAATGACACAAATGAACTTATTGGATGCACAAGATTGGTTAAAAACCCTAATTGGACAAGAATAAGCCTAGGGAGGACGAAAATGACCTAATTGATCATCCAATGACACAAATGAACTTATTGCATGCACAAGATTGGTTAAAAACCCTAATAGGACAAGAATAAGCCTAGGGAGGACCAAAATGACCTAATTGATTATCCAATGACACAAACACACCTATTGGATGCACAAGATTGGTTAAAAACCCTAATTGGACAAGAATAAGCCTAGGGAGGACGAAAATGACCTAATTGATCATCCAATGACACAAACACACCTATTGGATGCACAAGATTGGTTAAAAACCCTAATTGGACAAGAATAAGCCTAGGGAGGACGAAAATGACCTAATTGATCATCCAATGACACAAACACACCTATTGGATGCACAAGATTGGTTAAAAACCCAAATTGGACAAGAATAAGCCTAGTGAGGACGAGAATGACCTAATTGATCATCCAATGACACAAACACACCTATTGGAAGCACAAGATTGGTTAAAAACCCTAATTGGAGAAGAATATGCCTAGGGAGGACGAAAATGACCTAAATATTAATCCAATGACACAAATGAACTTATTGGATGCACAAGATTGGTTAAAAACCCTAATTGGGCAAGAATAAGCCTAGGGAGGACAAAAATGACCTAATTGATCATCCAATGACACAAACACACCTATTGGATGCACAAGATTGGTTAAAAACCCTAATTGGACAAGAATAAGCCTAGGGAGGACGAAAATGACCTAATTGATCATCCAATGACGCAAACACACCTATTGGAAGCACAAGATTGGTTAAAAACCCTAATTGGACAAGAATATGCCTAGGGAGGACGAAAATGACCTAAATGTTAATCCAATGACACAAATGAACTTATTGGATGCACAAGATTGGTTAAAAACACTAATTGGACAAGAATAAGCCTTGGGAGGACGAAAATGACCTAATTGATCATCCAATGACACAAACACACCTATTGGATGCACAAGATTGGTTAAAAACCCTAATTGGACAAGAATAAGCCTAGGGAGGACGAAAATGACCTAATTGATCATCCAATGACACAAACACACCTATTGGATGCACAATATTGGTTAAAAACCCTAATTGGAAAAGAATAAGCCTAAGGAGGACGAAAATGACCTAATTGATCCTCCAATGACACAAACACACCTATTGAATGCACAAGATTGGTTAAAAACCCCATTTGGACAAGAATATGCCTAGGGAGGACGAAAATGACCTAATTGATCATCCAATGACACAAATGAACTTATTGGATGCACAAGATTGGTTAAAAACCCTAATTGGACAAAAATAAGCATAGGGAGGACGAAAATGACCTAATTGATCATCCAATGACACAAACACACCTATTGAATGCACAAGATTGGTTAAAAACCCTAATTGGACAAGAATAAGCCTAGGGAGGACGAAAATGACCTAATTGATCATCCAATGACACAAACACACCTATTAGATGCCCAAGATTGGTTAAAAACCCTAGTTGGACAAGAATATGCCTAGGGAGGACGAAAATGACCTAATTGATCATCCAATGACACAAACACACCTATTGGATGCACAAGATTGGTTAAAAACCCTAATTGGACAAGAATAAGCCTAGGGAGGACGAAAATGACCTAATTGATCATCCAATGACACAAACACACCTATTGGATGCACAAGATGGGTTAAAAACCCAAATTGGACAAGAATAAGCATAGAAAGGACGAAAATGACCTAATTGATCATCCAATGACACAAACACACCAATTGGACGCACAAGATTGGTTAAAAACCCTAATTGGACAAGAATATGCCTAGGGAGGACGAAAATGACCTAAATGTTAATCGAATGACACAAATGAACTTATTGGATGCACAAGATTGGTTAAAAACCCTAATTTTACAAGAATAAGCTTAGGGAGGATGAAAATGACCTAATTGATAATCCAAAGACACAAACACGCCTATTGGATGCACAAGATTGGTTTGAAACCCTAGTTGGACAAGAATATGCCTAGGGAGGACGAAAATGACCTAATTGATCATCCAATGACACAAATGAACTTATTGGATGCAGAAGATTGGTTAAAACCCCTAATTGGACAAGAATAAGCCTAGGGAGGATGAAAATGACCTAATTGATCATCCAATGACACAAACACACCTATTGGTTGCACAAGAATGATTAAAAACTCTAATTGGACAAGAATAAGCCTAGGGAGGAAGAAAATGACCTAATTGTTCATCCAATGACACAAATGAACTTATTGGAGGCACAAGATTGGTTAAAAACCCTAATTGGACAAGAATAAGCCTAGGGAGGACGAAAATGACCTAATTGATCATCCAATGACACAAACACACCTATTGGATGCACAAGATTGGTTAAAAACCATAATTGGACAAGAATAAGCCTAGGGAGGACGAAAATGACCTAATTGTTCATCCAATGACACAAACACACCTATTGGATGCACAAGATTGGTTAAAAACCCTAATTGGACAAGAATATGCCTAGGGAGGACGAATATGACCTAAATGTTAATCCAATAACACAAATGAACTTATTGGATGCACAAGATTGGTTAAAAACCCTAATTGGACAAGAATAAGCCTAGGGAGAACGAAAATGACCTAAATGTTAATCCAATGACACAACTCAACTTATTGGATGCACAAAATTGGTTAAAAACCCCAATTGGACAAGAATAAGCCTAGGGAGGACGAAAATGACCTAATTGATCATCCAATGACACAAACACACCTATTGGATGCACAAGATTGGTTAAAAACCCTAATTGGACAAGAATATGCCTAGGGAGGACGAAAATGACCTAATTGTTCATCCAATGACACAAACACACCTATTGGATGCACAAGATTGGTTAAAAACCCTAATTGGACACGAATATGCCTAGGGAGGACGAAGATGACCTAAATATTAATTCAATGACACAAACAAACTTATTGGATGCACAAGATTGGTTAAAAACCCTAATTGGACAAGAATAAGCCTAGGGAGGACGAAAATGAGCTAATTGATCAACCAATGACACAAACACACCTATTGGATGCACAAGATTGGTTAAAAACCCTAGTTGGACAAGAATAAGCCTAGGGAGGACGAAAATGACCTAATTGATCATCCAATGACACTAATGAACTTATTGGATGCACAAGATTGGTTAAAAACCCTAATTGGACAAGAATAAGCCTAGGGAGGACGAAAATGACCTAATTGATCATCCAATGACACAAACACACCTATTGGATGCACAAGATTGGTTAAAAACCCTATTTGGACAAGAATATGCCTAGGGAGGACGGATATGACCTAAATGTTAATCCAATGACACAAATGAACTTATTGGATGCACAAGATTGGTTCAAAACCCTAATTGGACAAGAATAAGCCTAGGGAGGACAAAAATGACCTAACTGATCATCCAATGACACAAACACACCTATTGGATGCACAAGATTGGTTAAAAACCCTAGTTATACAAGAACATGCCTAGGGAGGACGAAAATGACCTAATTGATCATCCAATGACACTAATGAACTTATTGGATGCACAAGATTGGTTAAAAACCCTAATTGGACAAGAATAAGCCTAGGGAGGACGAAAATGACCTAATTGATCATCCAATGACACAAACACACCTATTGGATGCACAAGATTGGTTAAAAACCCTAACTGGACAAGAATATGCCTAGGGAGGACGAAAATGACCTAATTGATCATCCAATGACACAAACACACCTATTGGATGCACAAGATTGGTTAAAAACCCTTATTGGACAAGAATATGCCTAGGGAGGACGAATATGACCTAAATGTTAATCCAATAACACAAATGAACTTATTGGATGCACAAGATTGGTTAAAATCCCTAATTGGACAAGAATAAGCCTAGGGAGGACAAAAATGACCTAATTGATCATCCAATGACACAAACACACCTATTGGATGCACAAGATTGGTTAAAAACCCTAATTGGACAAGAATAAGCCTAGGGATGACGAAAATGACCTAATTGATCATCCAATGACACAAACACACCTATTGGATGCACAAGATTGGTTAAAAATCCTAATTGGACAAGAATATGCCTAGGGAGGACGAAAATGACCTAATTGATCATCCAATGACACAATTGAACTTATTGGATGCACAAGATTGGTTAAAAACCCTAATTGGACAAGAATAAGCCTAGGGAGGACGAAAATGACCTAATTGATCATCCAATGACACAAACACACCTATTGGATGCACAAGATTGGTTAAAAACCCTAATTGGACAAGAATAAGCCTAGGGAGGACAACAATGACCTAATTGATCATCCAATGACACAAACACACCTATTGGATGCACAAGAATGGTTAAAAACCCTAATTGGACAAGAATAAGCCTAGGGAGGACGAAAATGACCTAATTGATCATCCAATGACACAAACACACCTATTGGATGCACAAGATTGGTTAAAAACCCTAATTGGACAAGAATAAGCCTAGGGAGGACGAAAATGACCTAATTGATCATCCAATGACACAAACACACCTATTGGATGCACAAGATTGGTTAAAAACCCTAATTGGACAAGAATATGCCTAGGGAGGACGAAAATGACCTAAATGTTAATCCAATGACACAACTCAACCTATTGGATGCACAAGATTGGTTAAAAACCCTAATTGGACAAGAATAAGCCTAGGGAGGACGATAAATGACCTAATTGATCATCCAATGACACAAACACACCTATTGGATGCACAAGATTGGTTAAAAACCCTAATTGGACAAGAATAAGCCTAGGGAGGACGAAAATGACCTAATTGATCATCCAATGACACAAACACACCTATTGGATGCACAAGATTGGTTAAAAACCCTAATTGGACAAGAATAAGCCTAGGGAGGACGAAAATGACCTAATTGATCATCCAATGAAACAAACACACCTATTGGATGCACAAGATTGGTTAAAAACCCTTATTGGACAAGAATAAGCCTAGGGAGGACGAAAATGACCTAATTGATCATCCAATGACACAAACACACCTATTGGATGCACAAGATTGGTTAAAAACCCTAATTGGACAAGAATAAGCCTAGGGAGGACGAAAATGACCTAATTGATCATCCAATGACACAAACACACCAATTGGATGCACAAGATTGGTTAAAAACCCTAGTTGGACAAGAACATGCCTAGGGAGGACGAAAATGACCAAAATATTAATTCAATGACACAAACAAAGTTATTGGATGCACAAGATTGGTTAAAAACCCTAATTGGACAAGAATAAGCCTAGGGAGGACGAAAATGACCTAATTGATCATCCAATGACACAAACACACCTATTGGATGCACAAGATTGGTTAAAAACCCTAATTGGACAAGAATAAGCCTAGGGAGGACGAAAATGACCTAATTGATCATCCAATGACACAAACACACCTATTGGATGCACTAGATTGGTTTAAAACCCTAGTTGGACAAGAATATGCATAGGGAGGACGAAAATGACCTAATTGATCATCCAATGACACAAATGAACTTATTGGATGCACAAGATTGGTTAAAAACCCTAATTGGACAAGAATAAGCCTAGGGAGGACGAAAATGACCTAATTGATCATCCAATGACACAAACACACCTATTGGATGCACAAGATTGGTTAAAAACCCTAATTGGACAAGAATATGCCTAGGGAGGACGAAAATGAACTAATTGATCATCCAATGACACAAACACACCTATTGGATGCACAAGATTGGTTAAAAACCCTAATTGGACAAGAATAAGCCAAGGGAGGACGAAAATGACCTAATTGATCATCCAATGACACAAACACACCTATTGGATGCACAAGATAGGTTAAAAACCCTAATTGGACAAGAATAAGCCTAGGGAGGACGAAAATGACCTAATTGATCATCCAATGACACAAACACACCTATTGGATGCACAAGATTGGTTTAAAACCCTAGTTGGACATGAATATGCCTAGGGAGGACGAAAATGACTTAATTGATCATCCAATGACACAAATGAACTTATTGGATGCACAAGATTGGTTAAAAACCCTAATTGGACAAGAATAAGCCTAGGGAGGACGAAAATGACCTAATTGATCATCCAATGACACAAACACACCCATTGGATGCACAAGATTGGTTAAAAACCCTAGTTGGACAAGAACATGCCTAGGGAGGACGAAAATGACCTAATTGATCATCCAATGAGACTAATGAACTTATTGGATGCACAAGATTGGTTAAAAACCCTAATTGGACAAGAATAAGCCTAGGGAGAACGAAAATGACCTAAATGTTAATCCAATGACACAACTCAACTTATTGGATGCACAAGATTGGTTAAAAACCCTAATTGGACAAGAATAAGCCTAGGGAGGACGAAAATGACCTAATTGATCATCCAATGACACTAATGAACTTATTGGATGCACAAGATTGGTTAAAAATCCTAATTGGACAAGAATAAGCCTAGGGAGGACGAAAATGACCTAATTGATCATCCAATGATACAAACACACCTATTGGATGCACAAGATTGGTTAAAAACCCTAGTTGGACAAGAACATGCCTAGGGAGGACGAAAATGACCTAATTCATCATCCAATGACACTAATGAACTTATTGGATGAACAAGATTGGTTAAAAACCCTTATTGGACAAGAATAAGCCTAGGGAGGACGAAAATGACCTAATTGATCATCCAATGACACAAACACACCTATTGGATGCACAAGATTGGTTAAAAACCCTAACTGGACAAGAATATGCCTAGGGATGACGAAAATGACCTAATTGATCATCCAATGACACAAACACACCTATTGGATGCACAAGATTGGTTAAAAACCCTAATTGGACAAGAATATGCCTAGGGAGGACGAATATGACCTAAATGTTAATCCAATAACACAAATGAACTTATTGGATGCACAAGATTGGTTAAAAACCCTAATTGGACAATAATATGCCTAGGGAGGACGAAAATGACCTAATTGATCATCCAATGACACAAACAAACTTATTGGATGCACAAGATTGGTTAAAAACCCTAATTGGACAAGAATAAGCCTAGGGAGGACGAAAATGACCTAATTGATCATCCAATGACACAAACACACCTATTGGATGCACAAGATTGGTTAAAAACCCTAATTGGACAAGAATATGCCTAGGGAGGACGAAAATGACCTAAATATTAATTCTATGACACAAACAAACTTATCGGATGCACAAGATTGGTTAAAAACCCTAATTGGACAAGAATAAGCCTAGGGAGGACGAAAATGACCTAATTGATCATCCAATGACACAAACACAGCTATTGGATGCACAAGATTGGTTAAAAACCCTAATTGGACAAGAATATGCCTAGGGAGGACCAAAATGACCTAATTGATAATCCAATGACACAAACACACCTATTGGATGCACAAGATTGGTTAAAAACCATAATTGGACAAGAATAAGCCTAGGGAGGACCAAAATGACCTAATTGATCTTCCAATGACACAAACACACCTATTGGATGCACAAGATTGGTTAAAAACCCTAATTGGACAAGAATATGCTCAGGGAGGACGAAAATGACCCAAATATTAATTCAATGACACAAACAAACTTATTGGATGCACAAGATTGGTTAAAAACCCTAATTGGACAAGAATAAGCCTAGGGAGGACGAAAATGACCTAATTGATCATCCAATGACACAAACACACCTATTGGATGCACAAGATTGGTTAAAAACCCTAATTGGACAAGAATAAGCCTAGGGAGGATGGATATGACCTAAATGTTAATCCAATGACACAAATGAACTTATTGGATGCACAAGATTGGTTAAAAACCCTAATTGGACAAGAATAAGCCTAGGGAGAACGAAAATGACCTAAATGTTAATCCAATGACACAACTCAACTTATTGGATGCACAAGATTGGTTCAAAACCCTAATTGGACAAGAATAAGCCTAGGGATGACGCAAATGACCTAATTGATCATCCAATGACACAAACACACCTATTGGATGCACAAGATTGGTTAAAAACCCTAATTGTACAAGAATAAGCCTAGGGAGGAAGAAAATGACCTAATTTATCATCCAATGACACAAACACACCTATTGGATGCACAAGATTGGTTAAAAACCCTTATTGGACAAGAATAAGCCTAGGGAGGACGAAAATGACCTAATTGATCATCCAATGACACAAACACACCTATTGGATGCACAAGATTGGTTAAAAACCCTAATTGGACAAGAATAAGCCTAGGGAGGACGATAATGACCTAATTGATCATCCAATGACACAAACACACCTATTGGATGCACAAGATAGGTTAAAAACCCTAATTGGACAAGAATAAGCCTAGGGAGGACGAAAATGACCTAATTGATCATCCAATGACACAAACACACCTATTGGATGCACAAGATTGGTTTAAAACTCTAGTTGGACAAGAATATGCCTAGGGAGGACGAAAATGACCTAAATGTTAATCCAATGACACAAATGAACTTATTGGATGCACAAGATTGCTTAAAAAACCTAATTGGACAAGAATAAGCCTAGGAAGGACGAAAATGACCTAATTGATCATCCAATGACACAAACACACCTATTGGATGCACAAGATTGGTTAAAACCCCTAATTGGACATGAATAAGCCTAGGGAGGACGAAAATGACCTAATTCATCATCCAATGACACAAACACACCTATTGGATGCACAAGATTGGTTAAAAACCATAATTGGACAAGAATAAGCCTAGGGAGGATGAAAATGACTTAATTGTTCTTCCAATGACACAAACACACCTATTGGATGCACAAGATTGGTTAAAAACCCTAATTGGACACGAATATGCCTAGGGAGGACGAAAATGACCTAAATATTAATTCAATGACACAAACAAACTTATTGGATGCACAAGATTGGTTAAAAACCCTAATTGGACAAGAATAAGCCAAGGGAGGACGAAAATGAGCTAATTGATCAACCAATGACACAAACACACCTATTGGATGCACAAGATTGGTTAAAAACCCTAGTTGGACAAGAATAAGCCTAGGAAGGACGAAAATGACCTAATTGATCATCCAATGACACTAATGAACTTATTGGATGCACAAGATTGGTTAAAAACCCTAATTGGACAAGAATAAGCCTAGGGAGGACGAAAATGACCTAATTGATCATCCAATGACACAAACACACCTATTGGATGCACAAGATTGGTTAAAAACCCTAACTGGACAAGAATATGCCTAGTGAGGACGAAAATGACCTAATTGATCATCCAATGACACAAACACACCTATTGGATGCACAAGATTGGTTAAAAACCCTAATTGGACAAGAATAAGCCTAGGGAGGACGAAAATGACCTAATTGATCATCCAATGACACAAAGGAACTTATTGGATGCACAAGATTTGTTAAAAACCCTAATTGGACAAGAATAAGCCTAGGGAGGACGAAAATGACCTAATTGATCATCCAATGACACAAACACACCTATTGGATGCACAAGATTGGTTAAAAACCCTAATTGGACAAGAATATGCCTAGGGAGGACGAAAATGACCTAATTGGTCATCCAATGACACAAACACACCTATTGGATGCACAAGATTGGTTAAAAACCCTAATTGGACAAGAATAAGCCTAGGGAGGACGAAAATAACCTAATTGATCATCCAATGACACAAACACACCTATTGGATGCACAAGATTGGTTAAAAACCCTAATTGGACAAGAATATGCCTAGGCAGGACGAAAATGATCTAAATGTTAATCCAATGACACAAATGAACTTATTGGATGCACAAGATTGGTTAAAAACCCTAATTGGACAAGAATAAGCCTAGGGAGGACGAAAATGACCTAATTGATCATCCAATGACACAAACACACCTATTGGATGCACAAGATTGGTTAAAAACCCTAATTGGACAAGAATATGCCTAGGGAGGACGAAAATGACCTAATTGATCATCCAGTGACACAAACACACCTATTAGATGCACAAGATTGGTTAAAAGCCCTAATTGGAGAAGAATAAGGCTAGGGAGGACGAAAATGACCTAATTGATCATCCAATGACACAAACACACCTATTGGAAGCACAAGATTGGTTAAAAAACCTAATTGGACAAGAATATGCCTGGGAAGTACGAAAATGACCTAAATGTTAATCCAATGACACCAATGAACTTATTGGATGCACAAGATTGGTTAAAAACCCTAATTGGACGAGAATAAGCCTAGGGAGGACGAAAATGACCTAATTGATCATCCAATGACACAAACACACCTATTGGATGCACAAGATTGGTTAAAAACCCTAATTGGACAAGAATATGCCTAGGGAGGACGAAAATGACCTAAATATTAATTCAATGACACAAACAAACTTATCGGATGCACAACATTGGTTAAAAACCCTAATTGGACAAGAATAAGCTTTGGGAGGACGAAAATGACCTAATTGATCATCCAATGACACAAACACACCTATTAGATGCACAAGATTGGTTAAAAACCCTAATTGGACAAGAATAAGCCTAGGGAGGACGAAAATGACCTAATTGATCATCCAATGACACAAACACACCTATTGGATGCACAAGATTGGTTAAAAACCCTAATTGGACAAGAATATGCCTAGGGAGGACGAAAATGACCTAAATATTAATTCAATGACATAAACAAAGTTATTGGATGCACAAGATTGGTTAAAAACCCTAATTGGACAAGAATAAGCCTAGGGAGGACGTAAATGACCTAATTGATCATCCAATGACACAAACACACCTATTGGATGCACAAGATTGGTTAAAAACCCTAATTGGACAAGAATATGCCTAGGGAGGACGAAAATGACCTAAATATTAATTCAATGACATAAATGAACTTATTGGATGCACAAGATTGGTTAAAAACCCTAATTGGACAAGAATAAGCCTAGGGAGGACGAAAATGACCTAATTGATCATCCAATGACACAAACACACCTATTGGATGCACAAGATTGGTTAAAAACCCTAATTGGACAAGAATATGCCTAGGCATGACGAAAATGACCTAGTTGATCATCCAATGACACAAACACACCTATTGGATGCACAAGATCGGTTAAAAACCCTAATTGGACAAGAATATGCGTAGGGAGGACGAATATGACCTAAATGTTAATCCAATAACACAAATGAACTTATTGGATGCACAAGATTGGTTAAAAACCCAAATTCGACAAGAATAAGCCTAGGGAGAACAAAAATGACCTAAATGTTAATCCAATGACACAACTCAACTTATTGGATGCACAAGATTGGTTAAAAACCCTAATTGGACAAGAATAAGCCTAGGGAGGACGAAAATGACCTAATTGATCAACCAATGACACAAACACACCTATTGGATGCACAAGATTGGTTAAAAACCCTAGTTGGACAAGAATAAGCCTAGGGAGGACGAAAATGACCTAATTGATCATCCAATGACACAAATGAACTTATTGGATGCACAAGATTGTTTAAAAACCGTAATTGGACAAGAATAAGCCTAGGGAGGACGAAAATGGCCTAATTGATCATCCAATGACACAAACACACTTATTGGATACACAAGATTGGTTAAAAACCCTAATTGGACAAGAATATGCCTAGGGAGGACGAAAATGACCTAAATGTTAATCCAATGACACAAATGAACTTATTGGATGCACAAGATTGCTTAAAAAACCTAATTGGACAAGAATAAGCCTAGGAAGGACGAAAATGACCTAATTGATCATCCAATGACACAAACACACCTATTGGATGCACAAGATTGGTTAAAAACCCTAATTGGACATGAATAAGCCTAGGGAGGACGAAAATGACCTAATTCATCATCCAATGACACAAACACACCTATTGGATGCACAAGATTGGTTAAAAACCATAATTGGACAAGAATAAGCCTAGGGAGGATGAAAATGACTTAATTGTTCTTCCAATGACACAAACACACCTATTGGATGCACAAGATTGGTTAAAAACCCTAATTGGACACGAATATGCCTAGGGAGGACGAAAATGACCTAAATATTAATTCAATGACACAAACAAACTTATTGGATGCACAAGATTGGTTAAAAACCCTAATTGGACAAGAATAAGCATAGGGAGGACGAAAATGAGCTAATTGATCATCCAATGACACAAACACACCTATTGGATGCACAAGATAGGTTAAAAACCCTAGTTGGACAAGAACATGCCTAGGGAGGACGAAAATGACCTAATTGATCATCCAATGACACTAATGAACTTATTGGATGCACAAGGTTGGTTAAAAACCCTAATTGGACAAGAATAAGCCTAGGGAGGACGAAAATGACCTAATTGATCATCCAATGACACTAACACACCTATTGGATGCACAACATTGGTTAAAAACCCTAACTGGACAAGAATATGCCTAGGGAGGACGAAAATGACCTAATTGATCATCCAATGACACAAACACACCTATTGGATGCGCAAGATTGGTTAAAAACCCTAATTGGACAAGAATAAGCCTAGGGAGGACGAAAATGACCTAATTGATCATCCAATAACACAAACACACCTATTGGATGCACAAGATTGGTTAAAAACCCTAATTGGACAAGAATATACCTAGGGAGGACGACAATGACCGAAATATTAATTCAATGACATAAACAAACTTATTGGATGCACAAGATTGGTTAAAAACCCTAATTGGACAAGAATAAGCCTAGGGAGGACGAAAATGACCTAATTGATCATCCAATGACACAAACACACCTATTGGATGCACAAGATTGGTTAAAAACCCTAATTGGACAAGAATATGCCTAGGGAGGACGAAAATGACCTAATTGGTCATCCAATGACACAAACACACCTATTGGATGCACAAGATTGGTTAAAAACCCTAATTGGACAAGAATAAGCCTAGGGAGGACGAAAATAACCTAATTGATCATCCAATGACACAAACACACCTATTGGATGCACAAGATTGGTTAAAAACCCTAATTGGACAAGAATATGCCTAGGCAGGACGAAAATGATCTAAATGTTAATCCAATGACACAAATGAACTTATTGGATGCACAAGATTGGTTAAAAACCCTAATTGGACAAGAATAAGCCTAGGGAGGACGAAAATGACCTAATTGATCATCCAATGACACAAACACACCTATTGGATGCACAAGATTGGTTAAAAACCCTAATTGGACAAGAATATGCCTAGGGAGGACGAAAATGACCTAATTGATCATCCAATGACACAAACACACCTATTGGATGCAGAAGATTGGTTAAAAACCCTAATTGGACAATAATATGCGTAGGGAGGACGAAAATGACCTAAATATTAATTCAATGACACAAACAAACTTATTGGATTCACAAGATTGGTTAAAAACCCTAATTGGGCAAGAATAGGCCTAGGGAGGACGAAAATGACCTAATTGATCATCCAATGACACAAACACACCTATTGGATGCACAAGATTGGTTAAAAACCCTAATTGGACAAGAATAAGCCTAGGGAGGACGAAAATGACCTAATTGATCATCCAATGACACAAACACACCTATTGGATGCACAAGATTGGTTAAAAACCCTAATTGGACAAGAATATGCCTAGGGAGGACGAAAATGACCTAATTGATCATCCAATGACACAAACACACCTATTGGATGCAAAAGATCGGTTCAAAACCCTAATTGGACAACAATAAGCCCAAGGAGGACGAAAATGACCTAATTGATCATCCAATGACACAAACACACCTATTGGATGCACAAGATTGGTTAAAAACCCTAATTGGACAAGAATATGCCTAGGGAGGACGATAATGACCTAAATGTTAATCCAATGACACAAATGAAATTATTAGATGTACAAGATTGGTTAAAAACCCTAATTGGACAAGAATAAGCCTAGGGAGGACGAAAATGACCTAATTGATCATCCAATGACACAAACACACCTATTGGATGCACAAGATTGGTTAAAAACCCTAATTGGACAAGAATATGCCTAGGGAGGACGAAAATGACCTAAATATTAATTCAATGACACAAACAAAGTTATTGGATGCAAAGATTGGTTAAAAACCCTAATTGGACAAGAATAAGCCTAGGGAGGACGAAAATGACCTAATTGATCATCCAATGACACAAACACACCTATTGGATGCACAAGATTGGTTAAAAACCCTAATTGGACAAGAATAAGCCTAGGGAGGACGAAAATGACCTAATTGATCATCCAATGACACAAACACACCTATTGGATGCACAAGATTGGTTAAAAACCCTAATTGGACAAGAATATGCCTAGGGAGGACGAAAATGACCTAAATATTAATTCAATGACACAAACAAAGTTATTGGATGCACAAGATTGATTAAAAACCCTAATTTGACAAGAATAAGTGTAGGTAGGATGAAAATGACCTAATTGATCATCCAATGACACAAACACACCTATTGGATGCACAAGATTGGTTAAAAACCCTAATTGGACAAGAATAAGCCTAGGGAGGACGAAAATGACCTAATTGATCATCCAATGACACAAACACACCTATTGGATGCACAAGATTGGTTAAAAACCCTAATTGGACAAGAATATGCCTAGGGAGGATGAAAATGACCTAAATATTAATTCGATGACACAAACAAAGTTATTGGATGCACAAGATTGGTTAAAAACCCTAATTGGACAAGAATAAGCCTAGGGAGGACGAAAATGACCTAATTGATCATCCAATGACACAAACACACCTATTGGATGCACAAGATTGGTTAAAAACCCTAATTGGACAAGAATTGGCCTAGGGAGGACGAAAATGACCTAATTGATCATCCAATGACACAAACACACCTATTGGATGCACAAGATTGGTTAAAAACCCTAATTGGACAAGAATAAGCCTAGGGAGGACGAAAATGACCTAATTGATCATCCAATGACACTAAGGAACTTATTGGATGCACAAGATTGGTTAAAAACCCTAATTGGACAAGAATAAGCCTAGGGAGGACGAAAATGACCTAATTGATCATCCAATGACACAAACACACCTATTGGATGCACAAGATTGGTTAAAAACTCTAATTGGACAAGAATAAGCCTGGGGAGGAAGAAAATGACCTAATTGATCATCCAATGACACAAACACGCCTATTGGATGCACAAGATTGGTTAAAAACCCTAACTGGACAAGAATATGCCTAGGGAGGACGAAAATGACCTAATTGATCATCCAATGACACAAACACACCTATTGGATGCACAAGATTGGTTAAAAACCCTAATTGGACAAGAATATGCCTAGGGAGGACGAATATGACCTAAATGTTAATCCAATAACACAAATGAACTTATGGATGCACAAGATTGGTTAAAAACCCTAATTGGACAAGAATAAGCCTAGGGAGAACGAAAATGACCTAAATGTTAATCCAATGACACAACTCAACTTATTGGATGCACAAGATTGGTTAAAAACCCTAATTGGACAAGAATAAGCCTAGGGACGACGAAAATGACCTAATTGATCATCCAATGACACAAACACACCTATTAGATGCACAAGATTGGTTAAAAACCCTAATTGGACAAGAATAAGCCTAGGGAAGAAGAAAATGACCTAATTGATCATCCAATGACACAAACATACCTATTAGATGCACAAGATTGGTTAAAAACCCTAATTGGACAAGAATAACCCTAGGGAGGACGAAAATGACCTAATTGATCATCCAATGACACAAACACACCAATTGGATGCACAAGATTCGTTAAAAACCCTAATTAGACAAGAAAATGCCTAGGGAGGACGAAAATGACCTAATTGATCATCCAATGACTCAAACACACCTATTGGATGCACAAGATTGGTTAAAAACCCTAATTGGACAAGAATATGCCTAGGGAGGACGAAAATGACGTAAATGTTAATCCAATAACACAACTCAACTTATTGGATGCACAAGATTGGTTAAAAACCCTAATTGGACTAGAATATGCCTAGGGAGGACGAAAATGACCTAATTGATCATCCAATGACACAAACACACCTATTGGATGCACAAGATTGGTTAAAAACCCTAATTGGACAAGAATAAGCCTAGGGAGGACGAAAATGACCTAATTGATCATCCAATGACACAAACACACCTATTGGATGCACAAGATTGGTTAAAAACCCTAATTTGACTCGAATAAGCCTAGGGAGGACGAAAATGACCTAATTGATCATCCATTGCCACAAAAACACCTAATTGGACAAGAATATGCCTAGGGAGGACGAAAATGACCTAATTGGTCATCCAATGAAACAAACACACCTATTGGATGCACAAGATTGGTTAAAAACCCTAATTGGACAAGAATAAGCCTAGGGAGGACGAAAATAACCTAATTGATCATCCAATGACACAAACACACCTATTGGATGCACAAGATTGGTTAAAAACCCTAATTGGACAAGAATAAGCCCAGGGAGGACGAAAATGACCTAATTGATCATCCAATGACACAAACACACCTATTGGATGCACAAGATTGGTTAAAAACCCTAATTGGACAACAATATGCCTAGGGAGGACGAAAATGACCTAAATGTTAATCCAATGACACAAATGAACTTATCGGATGCACAAGATTGGTTAAAAACCCTAATTGGACAAGAATAAGCCTAGGGAGGACGAAAATGACCTAATTGATCATCCAATGACACAAACACACCTATTGGATGCACAAGATTGGTTAAAAACCCTAATTGGACAAGAATATGCCTAGGGAGGACGAAAATGACCTAAATATTAATTCAGTGACACAAACAAACTTATCGGATGCACAAGATTGGTTAAAAACCCTAATTGGACAAGAATAAGCCTAGGGAGGACGAAAATGACCTAATTGATCATCCAATGACACAAACACACCTATTGGATGCACAAGATTGGTTGAAAACCCTAATTGAACAAGAATAAGTCTGGGGAGGAAGAAAATGACCTAATTTATTATCCAATGACACAAACACACATATTGGATGCACAAGATTGGTTAAAAACCCTAATTGGACAAGAATAAGCCTAGGGAGGACGAAAATGACCTAATTGATCATCCAATGACACAAACACACTTATTGGGTGCACAAGATTGTTTAAAAACCATAATTGGACAAGAATATGCCTAGGGAGGACGAAAATGACCTAAATATTAATTCAATGACACAAACAAAGTTATTGGATGCACAAGATTGGTTAAAGACCCTAATTGGACAAGAATAAGCCTAGGGAGGACGAAAATGACCTAATTGATCATCCAATGACACAAACACACCTATTGGATGCACAAGATTGGTTAAAAACCCTAATTGGACAAGAATATGCCTAGGGAGGACGAAAATGACCTAATTGATCATCCAATGACACAAACACACCTATTGGATGCACAAGATTGGTTAAAAACCCTAATTGGACAAGAATAAGCCTATGAAGGACGAAAATGACCTAATTGATCGTCCAATGACACAAACACACCTATTGGATGCACAAGATTGGTTAAAAACCCTAATTGGACAAGAATAAGCCTAGTGAGGACGAAAATGACCTAATTGATCATCCAATGACACAAACACACCTATTGGATGCACAAGATTGGTTAAAAACCCTAATTGGACAAGAATATGCCTAGGGAGGACGGATATGACCTAAATGTTAATCCAATGACACAAATGAACTTATTGGATGCACAAGATTGGTTAAAAACCCTAATTGGACAAGAATAAGCCTAGGGAGGACGAAAATGACCTAATTGATCATCCAATGACACAAACACACCTATTGGATGCACAAGATTGGTTAAAAACCCTAATTGGACAAGAATATGCCTAGGGAGGACGAAAATGACCTAAATATTAATTCAATGACAAAAACAAAGTTATTGTATGCACAAGATTGGTTTAGAACCCTACTTGGACAAGAATAAGCCTAGGGAGGACGAAAATGACCTAATTGATCATCCAATGACACAAACACACCTATTGGATGCACAAGATTGGTTAAAAACCCTAATTGGACAAGAATAAGCCTAGGGAGGACGAAAATGACCTAATTGATCATCCAATGACACAAACACACCTATTGGATGCACAAGATTGGTTAAAAACCCTAATTGGACAAGAATAAGCCTAGGGAGGACGAAAATGACCTAATTGATCATCCAATGACACAAACACATCTATTGGAAGCACAAGATTGGTTAGAAACCCTAGTTGGACAAGAATATGCCTAGGGAGGACGAAAATGACCTAATTGATCATCCAATGACACAAATGAACTTATTGGATGCACAAGATTGCTTAAAAACCCTAATTGGACAAAAATAAGCATAGAAAGGACGAAAATGACCTAATTGATCATCCAATGACACAAACACACCTATTGGATGCACAAGATTGGTTAAAAACCCTAATTGGACAAGAATAAGCCTAGGGAGGACGAAAATGACCTAATTGATCATCCAATGACACAAACACACCTATTGGATGCACAAGATTGGTTAAAAACCCTAATTGGACAAGAATAAGCCTAGGGAGGACGAAAATGACCTAATTGATCATCCAATGACACAAACACACCTATTGGATGCACAAGATTGGTTAAAAACCCTAATTGGACAAGAATATGCCAAGGGAGGACGAAAATGACCTAAATATTAATTCAATGACATAAAGAAACTTTTTGGATGCACAAGATTGGTTAAAAACCCTAATTGGACCAGAATAAGCCTAGGGAGGACGAAAATGACCTAATTGATCATCCAATGACATAAACAAAGTTATTGGATGCACAAGATTGGTTAAAAACCCTAATTGGACAAGAATAAGCCTAGGGAGGAAGAAAATGACCTAATTGATCATCCAATGACACAAACACACCTATTGGATGCACAAGATTGGTTAAAAACCCTAATTGGACAAGAATAAGCCTAGGGAGGACGAAAATGACCTAATTGATCATCCAATGACACAAACACACCTATTGGATGCACAAGATTGGTTAAAAACCCTAATTGGACAAGAATATGCCTAGGGAGGATGAAAATGACCTAATTGATCATCCAATGAACCAAACACACCTATTGGATGCACAAGATTGGTTAAAAACCCGAATTTGGACAAGAATATGCCTAGGGAGGACGAAAATGACCTAATTGATCATCCAATGACACAAACACACCTATTGGATGCACAAGATTGGTTAAAAACCCTAATTGGACAAGAATAAGCCTAGGGAGGACGAAAATGACCTAATTGATCATCCAATGACACAAACACACCTATTGGATGCACAAGATTGGTTAGAAACCCTAATTGGACAAGAATAAGCCTAGGGAGGACAAAAATGAACTAATTGATCATCCAATGACACAAACACACCTATTGGATGCACAAGATTGGTTAAAAACCCTAATTGGACAAGAATAAGCCTAGGGAGGACGAAAATGACCTAATTGATCATCCAATGACACAAACACACCTATTGGATGCACAAGATTGGTTAAAAACCCTAATTGGACAAGAATAAGCCTAGGGAGGACGAAAATGACCTAATTGATCATCCAATGACACAAACACGCCTATTGGATGCACAAAATTGGTTAAAAACCCTAATTGGACAAGAATATGCCTAGGGAGGACGAAAATGACCTAATGGATCATCCAATGACACAAACACACCTATTGGATGCACAAGATTGGTTAAAAACCCTAATTGGACAAGAATATGCCTAGGGAGGACGAATATGACCTAAATGTTAATCCAATAACACAAATGAACTTATTGGATGCACAAGATTGGTTAAAAACCCTAATTGGACAAGAATAAGCCTAGGAAGAACGAAAATGACCTTATTGATCATCCACTGACACAAACACACCTATTGGATGCACAAGATTGGTTAAAAACCCTAATTGGACAAGAATATGCCTAGGGAGGACGGATATGACCTAAATGTTAATCCAATGACACAAATGAACTTATTGGATGCACAAGATTGGTTAAAAACCCTAATTGGACAAGAATAAGCCTAGGGAGGACGAAAATGACCTAATTGATCATCCAATGACACAAACACACCTATTGGATGCACAAGATTGGTTAAAAACCCTAATTGGACAAGAATATGCCTAGGGAGGACGAAAATGACCTAAATATTAATTCAATGACACAAACAAAGTAATTCGATTCACAAGATTGGTTAAAAACCCTAATTGGACAAGAATAAGCCTAGGGAGGACGAAAATGACCTAATTGATCATCCAATGACACAAACACACCTATTGGATGCACAAGATTGGTTAAAAACCCTAATTGGACAAGAATATGCCTAGGGAGGACGAAAATGACCTAAATATTAATTCAATGACACAAACATACTTATTTGATGCACAAGATTGATTAAAAACCCTAATTGGACAAGAATAAGCCTAGGGAGGACGAAAATGACCTAGTTGATCATCCAATGACACATACACACCTATTGGATGCACAAGATTGGTTAAAAACCCTAATTGGACAAGAATAAGCCTAGGGAGGACGAAAATGACCTAATTGATCATCCAATGACACAAACACACCTATTGGATGCACAAGATTGGTTAAAAACCCTAATTGGACAAGAATATGCCTAGGGAGGACGAAAATGACCTAATTGATCATTTAATGACACAAACACACCTATTGGATGCACAAGATTGGTTAAAAACCATAATTGGACAAGAATAAGCCTAGGGAGGACAAAAATGACCTAATTGATCATCTAATGACACAAACAGACCTATTGGATGCACAAGATTGGTTAAAAACCCTAGTTGGACAAGAACATGCCTAGGGAGGACGAAAATGACCTAATTGATCATCCAATGACACTAATGAACTTATTGGATGCACAAGATTGGTTAAAAACCCTAATTGGACAAGAATAAGCCTAGGGAGGACGAAAATGACCTAATTGATCATCCAATGACACAAACACACCTATTGGATGCACAAGATTGGTTAAAAACCCTAACTGGACAAGAATATGCCTAGGGAGGACGAAAATGACCTAATTGATCATCCAATGACACAAACACACCTATTGGATGCACAAGATTGGTTAACAACCCTAATTGGACAAGAATATGCCTAGGGAGGACGAATATGACCTAAATGTTAATCCAATAACACAAATGAACTTATTGGTTGCACAAGATTGGTTAAAAACCCTAATTGGACAAGAATAAGCCTAGGGAGGACAAAAATGACCTAATTGATCATCCAATGACACAAACACACCTATTGGATGCACAAGATTGGTTAAAAACCCTAATTGGACAAGAATAAGCCTAGGGATGACGAAAATGACCTAATTGATCATCCAATGACACTAATGAACTTATTGGATGCACAAGATTGGTTAAAAACCCTTGTTGGACAAGAACATGCCTAGGGAGGACGAAAATGAGCTAATTGATCATCCAATGACACTAATGAACTTATTGGATGCACAAGATTGGTTAAAAACCCTAATTGGACAAGAATAAGCCTAGGGAGGACGAAAATGACCTAATTGATCATCCAATGACACAAACACACCTATTGGATGCACAAGATTGGTTAAAAACCCTAATTGGACAAGAATAAGCCTAAAGAGGATGAAAATGACCTAATTGATCATCCAATGACACAAACACACCTATTGGATGCACAAGATTGGTTAAAAACCCTAATTGGACAAGAATAAGCCTAGGGAGGACGAAAATGACCTAATTGATCATCCAATGACACAAACACACCTATTGGATGCACAAGATTGGTTAAAAACACTAGTTGGACAAGAATAAGCCTAGGGAGGACGAAAATGACCTAATTGATCATCCAATGACACAAACACACCTATTGGATGCACAAGATTGGTTAAAAACCCTAATTGGACAAGAATATGCCTAGGGAGGACGAAAATGACCTCAATGTAAATCCAATGACACAAATGAACTTATTGGATGCACAAGATTGGTTAAAAACCCTAATTGGACAAGAATAAGCCTAGGGAGGACGAAAATGACCTAATTGATCATCCAATGACACAAACACACCTATTGGATGCACAAGATTGGTTAAAAACCCTAATTGGACAAGAATATGCCTAGGGAGGACGAAAATGACCTAAATGTTAATCCAATGACACAAATGAACTTTTTGGATGCACAAGATTGGTTAAAAACCTTAATTAGACAAGAATAAGCCTAGGGAGGACGAAAATGACCTAAATGTTAATCCAATGACACAACTCAACTTATTGGATGCACAAGATTGGTTAAAAACCCTAATTGGACAAGAATAAGCCTAGGGAGGACGAAAATGACCTAATTGTTCATCCAATGACACAAACACACCTATTGGATGCACAAGATTGGTTAAAAACCCTAATTGGACAAGAATAAGCCTAGAGAGGACGAAAATGACCTAATTGATCATCCAATGACACAAACACACCTATTGGATACACAAGATTGGTTAAAAACCCTAATTGGACAAGAATATGCCTAGGGAGTACGAAAATGACCTAAATGTTAATCCAATGACACAAATGAACTTATTGGATGCACAAGATTGGTTAAAAACCCTAATTGGACAAGAATAATTCTAGGGGGGACGAAAATGACCTAAATGTTAATCCAATGAAACAACTCAACTTATTGGATGCACAAGATTGGTTAAAAACCCTAATTGGACACGAATAAGCCTAGGGAAGACGAAAACGACCTAATTGATCATCCAATGACACAAACACACCTATTGGATGCACAAGATTGGTTAAAAACCCTAATTGGACAAGAATATGCCTAGGGATGACGAAAATGACCTAAATATTAATTCAATGAAACAAAAAAACTTATTGGATGCATAAGATTGGTTAAAAACCCTAATTGGACAAGAATAAGCCTAGGGAGGACGAAAATGACCTAATTGATCATCCAATGACACAAACACACCTATTGGATGCACAAGATTGGTTAAAAACCCTAATTGGACAAGAATATGCCTAGCGAGGACGAAAATGACCTAAATGTTAATCCAATGACACAAATGAACTTATTGAATGCACAAGATTGGTTAAAAACCCTAATTGGACAAGAATAAGCCTAGGGAGGACGAAAATGACCTAATTGATCATCCAATGACACAAACACACCTATTGGATGCACAAGATTGGTTAAAAACCCTAATTGGACAAGAATAAGCCTAGGGAGGAAGAAAATGACCTAATTGATCATCCAATGACACAAACACACATATTGGATGCACAAGATTGGTAAAAAAACCCTAATTGGACAAGAATAAGCCTAGGGAGGACGAAAAAGACCTAATTGATCATCCATTGACACAAACACACCTATTGGATGCACAAGATTGGTTAAAAACCCTAATTGGACAAGAATAAGCCTAGGGAGGACGAAAATGACCTAATTGATTATCCAATGACACAAACACACCTATTGGATGCACAAGATTGGTTAAAAACCCTAATTAAAAAAGAATAAGCCTAGAGAGGCGAAAATGACCTAATTGATCATCCAATGACACAAACACACCTATTGGATGCACAAGATTGGTTAAAAAACCCTAATTGGACAAGAATAAGCCTAGGGAGGACGAAAATGACCTAATTGATCATCCAATGACACAAACACACCTATTGGAAGCACAAGATTGGTTTAAAACCCTAGTTGGACAAGAATATGACTAGGGAGGACGAAAATGACCTAATTGATCATCCAATGACACAAATGAACTTATTGAATGCACAAGATTGGTTAAAAACCCTAATTGGACAAGAATAAGCCTAGGGAGGACGAAAATGACCTAATTGATCATCCAATGACACAAACACACCTATTGGATGCACAAGATTGGTTAAAAACCCTAATTGGACAAGAATATGCCTAGGGAGGACGAAAATGACCTAAATATTAGTTCAATGACACAAACAAAGTTATTGGATGCACAAGATTGGTTAAAAACCCTAATTGGACAAGAATATGCCTAAGGATGACGAATATGACCAAAATGTTAATCCAATAACACAAATGAACTTATTGGATGCACAAGATTGGTTAAAAACCCTAATTGGACAAGAATATGCCTAGGGAGGACGGATATGACCTAAATGTTAATCCAATGACACAAATGAACTTATTGGATGCACAAGATTGGTTAAAAACCCTAATTGGACAAGAATAAGCCTAGGGAGGACGAAAATGACATAATTGATCATCCAATGACACTAATGAACTTATTGGATGCACAAGATTGGTTAAAAACCCTAATTGGACAAGAATAAGCCTAGGGAGGACGAAAATGACCTAATTGATCATCCAATGACACAAACACACCTATTGGATGCACAAGATTGGTTAAAAACCTTAGTTGAACAAGAACATGCCTAGGGAGGACGAAAATGACCTAATTGATCATCCAACGACACTAATGAACTTATTGGATGCACAAGATTGGTTAAAAACCCTAATTGGACAAGAATAAGCCTAGGGAGAACGAAAATGACCTAAATGTTAATCCAATGACACAACTCAACTTATTGGATGCACAAGATTGGTTAAAAACCCTAATTGGAAGAGAATAAGCCTAGGGAGGACGAAAATGATCTAATTGATCATCCAATGACACAAACACACCTATTGGATGCACAAGATTGGTTAAAAACCCTAATTGGACAAGAATATGCCTAGGGAGGACGAAAATGACCTAAATATTAATTCAATTACACAAACAAACTTATTGGATGCACAAGATTGGTTAAAAACCCTAATTGGACAAGAATTAGCCTAGGGAGGACGAAAATGACCTAATTTATCATCCAATGGCACAAACACAGCTATTGGATGCTCAAGATTGGTTAAAAACCCTAATTGGACAAGAATATGCCTAGGGAGGACGAAAATGACCTAATTGATAATCCAATGACACAAACACACCTATTGGATGCACAACATTGGTTAAAAACCCTAATTGGACAAGAATAAGCCTAGGGAGGACGAAAATGACCTAATTGATCATCCAATGACACAAACACACCTATTGGATGCACAAGATTGGTTAAAAACCCTAATTGGACAAGAATATGCCTAGGGAGGACGAAAATGACCTAAATATTAATTCAATGACACAAACAAACTTATTGGATGCACAAGATTGGTTAAAAACCCTAATGGGACAAGAATAAGCCTAGGGAGGACGAAAATGACCTAATTGATCATCCAATGACACAAACACACCTATTGGATGCACAAGATTGGTTAAAAACCCTAATTGGACAAGAATATGCCAGAATATCCCTAGGGAGGACGTAAATGACCTAATTGATAATCCAATGACACAAATGAACTTATTGGATGCACAACTTTGGTTAAAAACCCTAATTGGACAAGAATATGCCTAGGGAGGACGAAAATGACCTAAATGTTAATCCAATGAAACAAACACACCTATTGGATAAACATGATTGGTTAAAAACCCTAATTGGACAAGAATATGCCTAGGGAGGACGAAAATGACCTAAATGTAAATCCAATGACACAAACAAACTTATTGGATGCACAAGATTTGTTAAAAACCCTAATTGGACAAGAATAAGCCTAGGGAGGACGAAAATGACCTAAATGTTAATCCAATGACACAACTCAACTTATTGGATGCACAAGATTGGTTGAAAACCCTAATTGGACAAGAATAAGCCTAGGGAGGACGAAAATGACCTAAATATAAATTCACTGAAACAAACAAACTTATTGGATGCACAAGATTGGTTAAAAACCCTAATTGGACAAGAATAAGCCTAGGGAGGACGAAAATGACCTAATTGATCATCCAATGACACAAACACACCTATTGGATGCACAAGATTGGTTAAAAACCCTAATTGGACAAGAATATGCCTAGGGAGGACGAAAATGACCTAAATGTTAATCCAATAACATAAATGAACTTATTGGATGCACAAGATTGGTTAAAAACCCTAATTGGACAAGAATAAGCCTAGGGAGAACGAAAATGACCTAAATGTTATTCCAATGACACAACTCAACTTATTGGATGCACAAGATTGGTTTAAAACCCTAATTGGACAAGAATATGCCTAGGGAGGACGAAAACGACCTAAATGTGAATCCAATGAAACAAATGAACTTATTGGATGCACAAGATTGGTTAAAAACCCTAACTGGACAAGAATATGCCTAGGGAGGACGAAAATGACCTAATTGATCATCCAATGACACAAACACACCTATTGGATGCACAAGATTGGTTAAAAACCCTAATTGGACAAGAATAAGCCTAGGGAGGACGAAAATGACCTAATTGATCATCCAATGACACAAACACACCTATTGGATGCACAAGATTGGTTGAAAACCCTAATTGGACAAGAATAAGCCTGGGGGGGGAAGAAAATGACCTAATTTATTATCCAATGACACAAACACACATATTGGATGCACAAGATTGGTTAAAAACCCTAATTGGACAAGAATAAGCCTAGGGAGGACGAAAATGACCTAATTGATCATCCAATGACACAAACACACCTATTGGATGCACAAGATTGTTTAAAAACCCTAATTGGACAAGAATATGCCTAAGGAGGACGAAAATGACCTAAATATTAATTCAATGACACAAACAAAGTTATTGGATGCACAAGATTGGTTAAAAAACCTAATTGGACATGAATAAGCCTAGGGATGACGAAAATGACCTAATTGATCATCCAATGACACAAACACAACTATTGGATGCACAAGATTGGTTAAAAACCCTAATTGTACAAGAATAAGCCTAGGGACGAAGAAAATGACCTAATTTATCATCCAATGACACAAACACACCTATTGGATGCACAAGATTGGTTAAAATCCCTAATTGGACAATAATAAGGCTAGGGAGGACGAAAATGACCTAATTGATCATCCAATGACACAAACACACATATTGGATGCACAAGATTGGTTAAAAACCCTAATTGGACAAGAATATGCCTAGGGAGGACGAATATGACCTAAATGTTAATCCAATAACATAAATGAACTTATTGGATGCACAAGATTGGTTAAAAACCCTAATTGGACAAGAATAATCCTAGGGAGAACGAAAATGACCTAAATGTTAATCCAATGACACAACTCAACTTATTGGATGCACAAGATTGGTTAAAAACCCTAATTGGACAAGAATATGCCTAGGGAGGACGAAAATGACCTAAATGTGAATCCAATGAAACAAATGAACTTATTGGATGCACAAGATTGGTTAAAAACCTAATTGGACAAGAATAAGCCTAGGGAGAATGAAAATGACCTAAATGTTAATCCAATGACACAACTCAACTTATTGGATGCACAAGATTGGTTAAAAACCCTAATTGGACAAGAATAAGCCTAGGGAGGACGAAAATGACCTAATTGATCATCCAATGACACAAACACAACTATTGGATGCACAAGATTGTTTAAAAACCCTAATTGTACAAGAATAAGCCTAGGGAGGAAGAAAATGACCTAATTTATCATCCAATGACACAAACACACCTATTGGATGCACAAGATTGGTTAAAAACCCTAATTGGACAAGAATAAGCCTAGGGAGGACGAAAATGACCTAATTGATAATCCAATGACACAAACACACCTATTGGACGCACAAGATTGGTTAAAAACCCTAATTGGACAAGAATAAGCCTAGGGAGGACGAAAATGACCTAATTGATCATCCAATGACACAAACACACCTATTGGATGCACAAGATTGGTTAAAAACCCTAATTGGACAAGAATAAGCCTAAGGAGGACGAAAATAACCTAATTGATCATCCAATGACACAAATGAACTTATTGGATGCACAAGATTGGTTAAAAACCATAATTGGACAAGAATATGCCTAGGGAGGAGGAAAATGACCTAAATATTAATTCAATGACACAAACAAAGTTATTGGATGCACAAGATTGGTTAAAAACCCTAATTGGACAAGAATTAGCCTAGGGAGGACGAAAATGACCTAATTGATTATCCAATGACACAAACACACCTATTGGATGCACAAGATTGGTTAAAAACCCTAGTTGGACAAGAATATGCCTAGGGAGGACGAAAATGACCTAATTGATCATCCAATGACACAAATGAACTTATTGGATGCACAAGATTGGTTAAAAACCCTAATTGGACAAGAATAAGCCTAGGGAGGACGAAAATGACCTAATTGATCATCCAATGACACAAACACACCTATTGGATGCACAAGATTGGTTAAAAACCCTAATTGGACAAGAATATGCCTAGGGAGGACGAAAATGACCTAAATGTTAATCCAATGACACAACTCAACTTTTTGGATGCACAAGATTGGTTTAAAACCCTAGTTGGACAAGAATAAGCCTAGGGAGGACAAAAATGACCTAATTAATCATCCAATGACACAAACACACCTATTGGATGCACAAGATTGGTTAAAAACCCTAATTGGACAAGCATAAGCCTAGGGAGGACGAAAATGACCTAATTGATCATCCAATGACACAAACACACCTATTGGATGCACAAGATTGGTTAAAAACCCTAATTGGACAAGAATATGCCTAGGGAGGACGAAAATGACCTAAATGTTAATCCAATGAAACAACTCAACTTATTGGATGCACAAGATTGGTTAAAAACCCTAATTGGACAAGAATTAGCCTAGGGAGGACGAAAATAACCTAATTGATCATCCAACGACACAAACACACCTATTGGATGCACAAGATTGGTTAAAAACCCTAATTGGACAAGAATAAGCCTAGGGAGGACGAAAATGACCTAATTGATCATCCAATGACACAAACACACCTATTGGATGCACAAGATTGGTTAAAAACCCTAATTGGACAAGCATAAGCCTAGGTAGGACGAAAATGACCTAATTGATCATCCAATGACACAAACACACCTATTGGATGCACAAGATTGGTTAAAAACCCTAATTGGACAAGAATATGCCTAGGGAGGACGAAAATGACCTAAATGTTAATCCAATGAAACAACTCAACTTATTGGATGCACAAGATTGGTTAAAAACCCTAATTGGACAAGAATAAGCCTAGGGAGGACGAAAATGACCTAATTGATCATCCAATGACACAAACACACCTATTGGATGCACAAGATTGGTTAAAAACCATAGTTGGACAAGAATATGCCTAGGGAGGACAAAAATGACCTAATTGATCATCCAATGACACAAACAAACCTATTGGATGCACAAGATTGGTTAAAAACCATAGTTGGAGAAGAATATGCCTAGGGAGGACGAAAATGACCTAATTGATCATCCAATGACACAAATGAACCTATTGGATGCACAAGATTGGTTAAAAACTCTAATTGGACAAGAATAAGCCTAGGGAGGACGAAAATGACCTAATTGATCATGCAATGACACGAACACTCCTATTGGATGCACAAGATTGGTTAAAAACCCTAGTTGGACAAGAATAAGCCTAGGGAGGACGAAAATGACCTAATTGATCATCCAATGACACAAACACACCTATTGGATGCACAAGATTGGTTAAAAACCATAGTTGGACAAGAATATGCCTAGGGAGGACGAAAATAACCTAATTGATCATCCAATGACACAAATGAACTTATTGGATGCACAAGATTGGTTAAAAACACTAATTGGACAAAAATAAGCCTAGGGAGGACAAAAATGACCTAATTGATCATCCAATGACACAAACACACCTATTGGATGCACATAATTGGTTAAAAACCCTAATTGGACAAGAATAAGCCTAGGGAGGACGAAAATGACCTAATTGATCATCCAATGACACAAACACACCTATTGGATGCACAAGATTGGTTAAAAACCCTAATTGGACAAGAATAAGCCTAGGGAGGACGAAAATGATGATACAACTCAACTTATTGGATGCACAAGATTGGTTAAAAACCCTAATTGGACAAGAATAAGCCTAGGGAGGACGAAAATGACCTAATTGATCATCCAATGACACAAACACACCTATTGGATGCACAAGATTGGTTAAAAACCCTAATTGGACAAGAATAAGCCTAGGGAGGACGAAAATGACCTAATTGATCATCCATTGCCACAAACACACCTATGGGATGCACAAGATTGGTTAAAAACCCTAATTGGACAAGAATATGCCTTGGGAGGACGAAAATGACCTAATTGGTCATCCAATGACACAAACACACCTATTGGATGCAAAAGATTGGTTAAAAACCCTAATTGGACAAGAATAAGCCTAGGGAGGACGAAAATGACCTAATTGATCATCCAATGACACAAACACACCTATTGGATGCACAAGATTGGTTAAAAACCCTAATTGGACAAGAATAAGCCTAGGGAGGACGAAAATGACCTAATTGATCATCCAATGACACAAACACACCTATTGGATGCACAAGATTGGTTAAAAACCCTAATTGGACAAGAATAAGCCAAGGGAGGATGAAAATAACCTAATTGATCATCCAATGACACAAACACACCTATTGGATGCACAAGATTGGTTAAAAACCCTAATTGGACAAGAATAAGCCTAGGGAGGACGAAAATGACCTAATTGATCATCCATTGCCACAAACACACCTAATGGATGCACAAGATTGGTTAAAAACCCTAATTGGACAAGAATATGCCTAGGGAGGACGAAAATGACCTAATTGGTCATCCAATGACACAAACACACCTATTGGATGCACAAGATTAGTTAAAAACCTTAATTGGACAAGAATATGCCTAGGGAGGACGAAAGTAACCTAATTGATCATCCAATGACACAAACACACCTATTGGATGCACAAGATTGGTTAAAAACCCTAATTGGACAAGAATAAGCCTAGGGAGGACGAAAATGACCTAATTGATCATCCAATGACACAAACACACCTATTGGATGCACAAGATTGGTTAAAAACCCTAATTGGACAAGAATATGCCTAGGGAGGACGAAAATGACCTAAATGTTAATCCAATGATACAAACACACCTATTGGATGCACAAGATTGGTTAAAAACCCTAATTGAACAAGAATATGCCTAGGGAGGACGAAAATGACCTAAATGTTAATCCAATGACACAAATGAACTTTTTAGATGTACAAGATTGGTTAAAAACCCTAATTGGACAAGAATAAGCCTAGGGAGGACGAAAATGACCTAATTGATCATCCAATGACACAAACACACCTATTGGATGCACAAGATTGGTTAAAAACCCTAATTGGACAAGAATAAGCGTAGGGAGAACGAAAATGACCTAAATGTTAATCCAATGACACAACTCAACTTATTGGATGCACAAGATTGGTTAAGAACCCTAATTGGATAAGAATAAGCCTAGGGAGGACGAAAATGACCTAATTGATTATCCAATGACACAAACACACCTATTGGATGCACAAGATTGGTTAAAAACCCTAATTGAACAAGAATATGCCTAGGGAGGACGAAAATGACCTAAATGTTAATCCAATGACACAAATGAACTTATTAGATGTACAAGATTGGTTAAAAACCCTAATTGGACAAGAATAAGCCTAGGGAGGTCGAAAATGACCTAATTGATCATCCAATGACCCAAACACACCTATTGGATGCACAAGATTGGTTAAAAACCCTAATTGGACAAGAATATGCCTATGGAGGACGAAAATGACCTAAATATTAATTCAATGACACAAACAAAGTTATTGGATGCACAAGATTGGTTAAAAACCCTAATTGGACAAGAAATAGCCTAGGGAGGACGAAAATGACCTAATTGATCATCCAATGACACAAACACACCTATTGGATGCACATGATCGGTTAAAAACCCAAATTGGACAAGAAATAGACTAGGGAGGACGAAAATGACCTAATTGATCATCCAATGACACAAACACACCTATTGGATGCACAAGATTGGTTAAAAACCCTAATTGGACAAGAATAAGCCTATGGAGGACGAAAATGACCTAATTGATCATCCAATGACACAAACACACCTATTGGATGCACAAGATTGGTTAAAAACCCTAATTGGACAAGAATATGTCAGAATATGCCTAGGGAGGACGTAAATGACCTAATTGATCATCCAATGACACAAATGAACTTATTGGATGCACAACTTTGGTTAAAAACCCTAATTGGACAAGAATATGCCTAGGGAGGACGAAAATGACCTAAATGTTAATCCAATGAAACAAACACACCTATTGGATAAACATGATTGGTTAAAAACCCTAATTGGACAAGAATATGCCTAGGGAGGACGAAAATGACCTAAATGTAAATCCAATGACACAAACAAACTTATTGGATGCACAAGATTTGTTAAAAACCCTAATTGGACAAGAATAAGCCTAGGGAGGACGAAAATGACCTAAATGTTAATCCAATGACACAACTCAACTTATTGGATGCACAAGATTGGTTGAAAACCCTAATTGGACAAGAATAAGCCTAGGGAGGACGAAAATGACCTAAATATAAATTCACTGAAACAAACAAACTTATTGGATGCACAAGATTGGTTAAAAACCCTAATTGGACAAGAATAAGCCTAGGGAGGACGAAAATGACCTAATTGATCATCCAATGACACAAACACACCTATTGGATGCACAAGATTGGTTAAAAACCCTAATTGGACAAGAATATGCCTAGGGAGGACGAAAATGACCTAAATGTTAATCCAATAACATAAATGAACTTATTGGATGCACAAGATTGGTTAAAAACCCTAATTGGACAAGAATAAGCCTAGGGAGAACGAAAATGACCTAAATGTAATTCCAATGACACAACTCAACTTATTGGATGCACAAGATTGGTTAAAAACCCTAATTGGACAAGAATATGCCTAGGGAGGACGAAAATGACCTAAATGTGAATCCAATGAAACAAATGAACTTATTGGATGCACAAGATTGGTTAAAAACCCTAACTGGACAAGAATATGCCTAGGGAGGACGAAAATGACCTAATTGATCATCCAATGACACAAACACACCTATTGGATGCACAAGATTGGTTAAAAACCCTAATTGGACAAGAATAAGCCTAGGGAGGACGAAAATGACCTAATTGATCATCCAATGACACAAACACACCTATTGGATGCACAAGATTGGTTGAAAACCCTAATTGGACAAGAATAAGTCTGGGGAGGAAGAAAATGACCTAATTTATTATCCAATGACACAAACACACATATTGGATGCACAAGATTGGTTAAAAACCCTAATTGGACAAGAATAAGCCTAGGGAGGACGAAAATGACCTAATTGATCATCCAATGACACAAACACACCTATTGGATGCACAAGATTGTTCAAAAACCCTAATTGGACAAGAATATGCCTAAGGAGGACGAAAATGACCTAAATATTAATTCAATGACACAAACAAAGTTATTGGATGCACAAGATTGGTTAAAAAACCTAATTGGACATGAATAAGCCTAGGGATGACGAAAATGACCTAATTGATCATCCAATGACACAAACACAACTATTGGATGCACAAGATTGGTTAAAAACCCTAATTGTACAAGAATGAGCCTAGGGACGAAGAAAATGACCTAATTTATCATCCAATGACACAAACACACCTATTGGATGCACAAGATTGGTTAAAAACCCTAATTGGACAATAATAAGGCTAGGGAGGACGAAAATGACCTAATTGATCATCCAATGACACAAACACACATATTGGATGCACAAGATTGGTTAAAAACCCTAATTGGACAAGAATATGCCTAGGGAGGACGAATATGACCTAAATGTTAATCCAATAACATAAATGAACTTATTGGATGCACAAGATTGGTTAAAAACCCTAATTGGACAAGAATAAGCCTAGGGAGAACGAAAATGACCTAAATGTTATTCCAATGACACAACTCAACTTATTGGATGCACAAGATTGGTTAAAAACCCTAATTGGACAAGAATATGCCTAGGGAGGACGAAAATGACCTAAATGTGAATCCAATGAAACAAATGAACTTATTGGATGCACAAGATTGGTTAAAAACCTAATTGGACAAGAATAAGCCTAGGGAGAATGAAAATAACCTAAATGTTAATCCAATGACACAACTCAACTTATTGGATGCACAAGATTGGTTAAAAACCCTAATTGGACAAGAATAAGCCTAGGGAGGACGAAAATGACCTAATTGATCATCCAATGACACAAACACACCTATTGGATGCACAAGATTGGTTAAAAACCCTAATTGGACAAGAATAAGCCTAGGGAGAACGAAAATGATCAAAATGTTAATCCAATGACACAACTCAACTTATTGGATGCACAAGATTGGTTAAAAACCCTAATTGGACAAGAATAAGCCTAGGGAGGACGAAAATGACCTAATTGATCATCCAATGACACAAACACACCTATTGGATGCACAAGATTGGTTAAAAACCCTAATTGGACAAGAATATGCCTAGGGAGGACGAAAATGACCTAATTGATCATCGAATGAAACAAATGAACTTATTGGATGCACAAGATTAGTTAAAAACCCTAATTGGACAAGAGTAAGCCTAGGGAGGACGAAAATAACCTAACTGATCATCCAATGACACAAACACACCTATTGGATGCACAAGATTGGTTAAAAACCCTAATTGGACAAGAATAAGCCTAGGGAGGACGAAAATGACCTAATTGATCATCCAATGACACAAACACACCTATTGGATGCACAAGATTGGTTAAAAACCCTAATTGGACAAGAATAAGCCTAGGGAGGACGAAAATGACCTAATTGATCATCCAATGACACAAACACACCTATTGGATGCACAAGATTGGTTAAAACCCCTAATTGGACAAGAATAAGTCTAGGGAGGATGAAAATGACCTAATTGATCGTCCAATGACACAAACACACCTATTGGATGCACAAGATTGGTTAAAAACCCTAATTGGACAAGAATAAGCCTAGGGAGGACGAAAATGACCTAACTGATCATCCAATGACACAAACACACCTATTGGATGCACAAGATTGGTTAAAAACCCTAGTTGGACAAGAACATCCCTAGGGAGGACGAAAATGACCTAATTGATCATCCAATGACACTAATGAACTTATTGGATGCACAAGATTGGTTAAAAACCCTAATTGGACAAGAATAAGCCTAGGGAGGACGAAAATGACCTAATTGATCATCCAATGACACAAACACACCTATTGGATGCACAAGACTGGTTAAAAACCCTAGTTGGACAAGAACATGCCTAGGGAGGACGAAAATGACCTAATTGATCATCCAATGACACTAATGAACTTATTGGATGCACAAGATTGGTTAAAAACCCTAATTGGACAAGAATAAGCCTAGGGAGGACGAAAATGACCTAATTGATCATCCAATGACACAAACACACCTATTGGATGCACAAGATTGGTTAAAAACCCTAATTGGACAAGAATAAGCCTAGGGAGGACAACAATGACCTAATTGATCATCCAATGACACAAACACACCTATTGGATGCACAAGAATGGTTAAAAACCCTAATTGGACAAGAATAAGCCTAGGGAGGACGAAAATGACCTAATTGATCATCCAATGACACAAACACACCTATTGGATGCACAAGATTGGTTAAAAACCCTAATTGGACAAGAATAAGCCTAGGGAGGACGAAAATGACCTAATTGATCATCCAATGACACAAACACACCTATTGGATGCACAAGATTGGTTAAAAACCCTAATTGGACAAGAATATGCCTAGGGAGGACGAAAATGACCTAAATGTTAATCCAATGACACAACTCAACCTATTGGATGCACAAGATTGGTTAAAAACCCTAATTGGACAAGAATAAGCCTAGGGAGGACGATAAATGACCTAATTGATCATCCAATGACACAAACACACCTATTGGATGCACAAGATTGGTTAAAAACCCTAATTGGACAAGAATAAGCCTAGGGAGGACGAAAATGACCTAATTGATCATCCAATGACACAAACACACCTATTGGATGCACAAGATTGGTTAAAAACCCTAATTGGACAAGAATAAGCCTAGGGAGGACAACAATGACCTAATTGATCATCCAATGACACAAACACACCTATTGGATGCACAAGATTGGTTAAAAACCCTAATTGGACAAGAATAAGCCTAGGGAGGACGCAAATGACCTAATTGATCATCCAATGACACAAACACACCTATTGGATGCACAAGATTGGTTAAAAACCCTAATTGGACAAGAATAAGCCTAGGGAGGACGAAAATGACCTAATTGATCATCCAATGACACAAACACACCTATTGGATGCACAAGATTGGTTAAAAACCCTAATTGGACAAGAATATGCCTAGGGAGGACGAAAATGACCTAATTGATCATCCAATGACACAAACACATCTATTGGAAGCACAAGATTGGTTAAAAACCCTAATTGGACAAGAATATGCAAAGGGAGGACGACAATGACCTAATTGATCATCCAATGACACAAACACAACTATTGGATCCACAAGATTGGTTAAAAACTCTAATTGGACAAGAATATACCTAGGCAGGACGAAAATGACTTAATTGATCATCCAATGACACAAACACATCTATTGGATGCACAAGATCGGTTAAAAACCCTAATTGGACAAGAATAAGCCTAGGGAGGACGAAAATGACCTAATTGATCATCCAATGACACAAACACACCTATTGGATGCACAAGATTGGTTAAAAACCCTAATTGGACAAGAATATGCCTAGGGAGGACGAAAATGACCTAAATATTAATTCAATGACACAAAGTAAGTTATTGGATGCACAAGATTGGTTAAAAACCATAAATTGGACAAGAATAAGCCTAGGGAGGACGAAAATGACCTAATTGATCATCCAATGACATAAACACACCTATTGGATGCAAAAGATTGGTTAAAAACCCTAATTGGACAAGAATAAGCCTAGGGAGGACGAAATTGACCTAATTGATCATCCAATGACACAAACACACCTACTGGATGCACAAGATTGGATAAAAACCCTAATTGGACAAGAATAAGCCTAGGGAGGACGAAAATGACCTAATTGATCATCCAATGACACAAACACACCTATTGGATGCACAAGATTGGTTAAAAACCCTAATTGGAAAAGAATAAGCCTAGAGAGAACGAAAATGACCTAAATGTTAATCCAACGACACAACTCAACTTATTGGATGCACAAGATTGGTTAAAACCCCTAATTGGACAAGAATAAGCCTAGGGAGGACGAAAATGACCTAATTGATCATCCAATGACACAAACACACCTATTGGATGCACAAGATTGGTTAAAAACCCTAATTGGACAAGAATATGCCTACGGAGGACGAAAATGACATAATTGATCATCCAATGACACAAATGAACTTATTGGATGCACAAGATTAGTTAAAAACCCTAATTGGACAAGAATAAGCCTAGGGAGGACGAAAATAATCAAACTGATCATCCAATGACACAAACACACCTATTGGATGCGCAAGATTGGTTAAAAACCCTAATTGGACAAGAATATGCCTAGGGAGGACAAAAATGACCAAAATGTTAATCCAATGACACAAATGAACTTATTGGATTCACAAGGTTGGTTAAAAACCCTAATTGGACAAGAAAAAGCCTAGGGAGAACGAAAATGATCAAAATGTTAATCCAATGACACAACTCAACTTATTGGATGCACAAGATTGGTTAAAACCCCTAATTGGACAAGAATAAGCCTAGGGAGGACGAAAATGACCTAATTGATCATCCAATGACACAAACACACCTATTGGATGCACAAGATTGGTTAAAAACCTTAATTGGACAAGAATATGCCTAGGGAGGACGAAAATGACCTAAATATTAATTCAATGACAAAAACAAACTTATTGGATGCACAAGGTTGGTTAAAAACCCTAATTGGACAAGAATAAGCCTAGGGAGGACGAAAATGACCTAATTGATCATCCAATGACACAAACACACCTATTGGATGCACAAGATTGGTTAAAAACCCTAATTGGACAAGAATATGCCTAGGGAGGACGAAAATGACCTAAATGTTAATCCAATGACACAACTCAACCTATTGGATGCACAAGATTGGTTAAAAACCCTAATTGGACAAGAATAAGCCTAGGGAGGACGATAAATGACCTAATTGATCATCCAATGACACAAACACACCTATTGGATGCACAAGATTGGTTAAAAACCCTAATTGGACAAGAATAAGCCTAGGGAGGACGAAAATGACCTAATTGATCATCCAATGACACAAACACACCTATTGGATGCACAAGATTGGTTAAAAACCCTAATTGGACAAGAATAAGCCTAGGGAGGACGAAAATGACCTAATTGATCATCCAATGACACAAACACACCTATTGGATGCACAAGATTGGTTAAAAACCCTAATTGGACAAGAATAAGCCTAGGGAGGACGAAAATGACCTAATTGATCATCCAATGACACAAACACACCTATTGGATGCACAAGATTGGTTTAAAACCCTAGTTGATCAAGAATATGCCTAGGAAGGACGAAAATGACCTAATTGATCATCCAATGACACAAATGAACTTATTGGATGCACAAGATTGGTTAAAAACCCTAATTGGACAAGAATAAGCCTAGGGAGGACGAAAATGACCTAATTGATCATCCAATGACACAAACACACCTATTGGATGCACAAGATTGGTTAAAAACCCTAATTGGACAAGAATAAGCCTAGGGAGGACGAAAATGACCTAATTGATCATCCAATGACACAAACACACCTATTGGATGCACAAGATTGGTTAAAAACCCTAATTGGACAAGAATAAGCCTAGGGAGGACGAAAATGACCTAATTGATCATCCAATGACACAAACACATCTATTGGAAGCACAAGATTGGTTAGAAACCCTAGTTGGACAAGAATATGCCTAGGGAGGACGAAAATGACCTAATTGATCATCCAATGACACAAATGAACTTATTGGATGCACAAGATTGCTTAAAAACCCTAATTGGACAAAAATAAGCATAGAAAGGACGAAAATGACCTAATTGATCATCCAATGACACAAACACACCTATTGGATGCACAAGATTGGTTAAAAACCCTAATTGGACAAGAATAAGCCTAGGGAGGACGAAAATGACCTAATTGATCATCCAATGACACAAACACACCTATTGGATGCACAAGATTGGTTAAAAACCCTAATTGGACAAGAATAAGCCTAGGGAGGACGAAAATGACCTAATTGATCATCCAATGACACAAACACACCTATTGGATGCACAAGATTGGTTAAAAAACCTAATTGGACCAGAATATGCCTAGGGAGGACGAAAATGACCTAAATTGATCATCCAATGACACAAACACACCTACTGGATGAATAAGATGGGTTAAAAACCATAATTGGACAAGAATATGCCTAGGGAGGACGAAAATGACCTACATTGATCATCCAATGACACAAACACACCTATTGGATGCACAAGATTGGTTAAAAACCCTAATTGGACAAGAATATGCCTAGGGAGGACGAAAATGACCTAAATGTTAATCCAATGACACAAATGAACTTATTGGATGCAGGTGATTGGTTAAAAACCCTAATTGGACAAGAATAAGCCTAGGGAGGATCAAAGTAACCTAATTGATCATCCAATGACACAAACACACCTATTGGATGCACAAGATTGGTTAAAAACCCTAATTGGACAAGAATATGCCTAGGGAGGACGAAAATGACCTAAATGTTAATCCAATGACACAAATGAACTTATTCGATGTACAAGATTGGTTAAAAAAACCCTAATTGGACAAGAATAAGCCTAGGGAGGACGAAAATGACCTAATTGATCATCCAATGACACAAACACACCTATTGGATGCACAAGATTGGTTAAAAACCCTAATTGGACAAGAATATGCCTAGGGAGGACGAAAATGACCTAATTGATCATCCAATGAAACAAATGAACTTATTGGATGCACAAGATTAGTTAAAAACCTTAATTGGACAAGAGTAAGCCTAGGGAGGACGAAAATAACCTAACTGATCATCCAATGACACAAACACACCTATTGGATGCACAAGATTGGTCTAAAACTCTAATTGGACAAGAATATGCCTAGGGAGGACGAAAATGACCTAAATGTTAATCCAATGACACAAATGAACTTATTGGATGCACAAGATTGGTTAAAAACCCTAATTGGACAAGAATAAGCCTAGGGAGGACGAAAATGACCTAAATGTTAATCCAATGACACAACTCAACTTATTGGATGCACAAGATTGGTTAAAAACTGTAATTGGACAAGAATAAGCCTAGGGAGGACGAAAATGACCTAATTGATCATCCAATGACACAAACACACCTATTGGATGCACAAGATTGGTTAAAAATCCTAATTGGACAAGAATATGCCTAGGGAGGACGAAAATGACCTAATTGATCATCCAATGACACAAACACACCTATTGGATGCACAAGATTGGTTAAAAACCCTAGTTGGACAAGAATAAGCCTAGGGAGGACGAAAATGACCTAATTGATCATCGAATGACACAAATGAACTTATTGACAGCACTAGATTGGTTAAAAACCCTAATTGGACAAGAATAAGCCTAGGGAGGACGAAAATGACCTAATTGATCATCCAATGACACAAACACACCTATTGGATGCACAAGATTGGTTAAAAACCCTAATTGGACAAGAATAAGCCTAGGGAGGACGAAAATGACCTAATTGATCATCCAATGACACAAACACACCTATTGGATGCACAAGATTGGTTAAAAACCCTAATTGGACAAGAATAAGCCTAGGGAGGACGAAAATGACCTAATTGATCATCCAATGACACAAGCACACCTATTGGATGCACAAGGTTGGTTAAAAACCCTAATTGGACAAGAATAAGCCTAGGGAGGACGAAAATGACCTAATTGATCATCCAATGACACAAACACACCTATTGGATGCACAAGATTGGTTAAAAACCCTAATTGGACAAGAACAAGCCTAGGGAGGAAGAAAATGACCGAATATATCATCCAATGACACAAACACACCTATTGGATGCACAAGATTGGTTAAAAACCCTAATTGGACAAGAATAAGCCTAGGGAGGACGAAAATGACCTAATTGATCATCCAATGACACAAACACACCTATTGGATGCACAAGATTGGTTAAAAACCCTAATTGGACAAGAATAAGTCTAGGGAGGACGATAATGACCTAATTGATCATCCAATGACACAAACACACCTTTTGGATGCACAAGATTGGTTAAAAACCCTAATTGGACAAGAATAAGCCTAGGGAGGACGAAAATGACCTAATTGATCATCCAATGACACAAACACACCTATTGGATGCACAAGATTGGTTAAAAACCCTAATTGGACAAGAATAAGCCTAGGGAGGACGAAAATGACCTAATTGATCATCCAATGACACAAACACACCTATTCGATGCACAAGATTGGTTAAAAACCATAGTTGGACAAGAATATGCCTAGGGAGGACGAAAATGACCTAATTGATCATCCAATGACACAAACACACCTATTGGATGCACAAGATTGGTTAAAAACCCTAATTGGACAAGAATAAGCCTAGGGAGGACGAAAATGACCTAAATGTTAATCCAATGACACAACTCAACTTATTGGATGCCCAGGATTGGTTAAAAACCCTAATTGGACAAGAATAAGCCTAGGGAGGACGAAAATAACCTAATTGATCATCCAATGACACAAACACACCTATTGGATGTACAAGATTCGTTAAAAACCCTAATTGGACAAGAATATGCCTAGGGAGGACGAAAATGACCTAATTGATCATCCAATGACACAAACACACCTATTGGATGCACAAGATTGGTTAAAAACCCTAATTGGACAAGAATATGCCTAGGTAGGACGAAGATGACCTAAATATTAATTCAATGACACAAACAAACTTATCGCATGCACAAGATTGGTTAAAAACCCTAATTGGACAAGAATAAGCCTAGGGAGGACGAAAATGACCTAATTGATCATCCAATGACACAAACACACCTATTGGATGCACAAGATTGGTTAAAAACCCTAATTGGACAAGAATATTCCTAGGGAGGACGAAAATGACCTAATTGATCATCCAATGACACAAATGAACTTATTGGATGCACAAGATTAGTTAAAAACCCTAATTGGACAAGAATAAGCCTAGGGAGGACGAAAATAACCTAATTGATCATCCAATGACACAAACACACCTATTGGATGCACAAGATTGGTCTAATACTCTAATTGGACAAGAATATGCCTAAGGAGGACGAAAATGACCTAAATGTTAATCCAATGACACAAATGAACGTATTGGATGCACAAGATTGGTTAAAAACCCTAATTGGACAAGAATAAGCCTAGGGAGGACGAAAATGACCTAATTGATCATCCAATGACACAAACAAAGTTAATGGATGCACAAGATTGGTTAAAAACCCTAATTGGATAAGAATAAGCCTAGGGACGACGAAAATGACCTAATTGTTCATCCAATGACACAAACACACCTATTGGATGCACAAGATTGGTTAAAAACCCTAATTGGACAAGAATAAGCCTAGGGAGGACGAAAATGACCTAATTGATCATCCAATGACACAAACACACCTATTGGATGCACAAGATTGGTTAAAAACCCTAATTGGACAAGAATAAGCGTAGGGAGAACGAAAATGACCTAAATGTTAATCCAATGACACAACTCAACTTATTGGATGCACAAGATTGGTTAAAAACCCTAATTGGACAAGAATATGCCTAGGGAGGACGAAAATGACCTAAATATTAATTCAATGACACAAATGAACTTATTGGATGCAGAAGATTGGTTAAAAACCCTTATTGGACAAGAATAAGCATAGGGAGGACGAAAATGACCTAATTGATCATCCAATGACACAAACACACCTATTGGATGCACAAGATTGGTTAAAAACCCTAATTGGACAAGAATAAGCCTAGGGAGGACGAAAATGACCTAATTGATCATCCAATGACACAAACACACCTATAGGATGCACAAGATTGGTTAAAAACCCTAACTGGACAAGAATATGCCTAGGGAGGACGAAAATGACCTAATTGATCATCCAATGACAAAAACACACCTATTGGATGCACAAGATTGGTTAAAAACCCTAATTGGACAAGAATATGCCTAGGGAGGACGAATATGACCTAAATGTTAATCCAATAACACAAATGAACTTATTGGATGCACAAGATTGGTTAAAAACCATAATTGGACAAGAATAAGCCTAGGGAGAACGAAAATGAGCTAAATGTTAATCCAATGACACAACTCAACTTATTGGATGTACAAGATTGGTTAAAAACCCTAATTGGACAAGAATATGCCTAGGGAGGACGAAAATGACCTAAATGTGAATCCAATGAAACAAATGAACTTATTGGATGCACAAGATTGGTTAAAAACCTAATTGGACAAGAATAAGCCTAGGGAGAATGAAAATGACCTAAATGTTAATCCAATGACACAACTCAACTTATTGGATGCACAAGATTGGTTAAAAACCCTAATTGGACAAGAATAAGCCTAGGGAGGACGAAAATGACCTAATTGATCATCCAATGACACAAACACACCTATTGGATGCACAAGATTGGTTAAAAACCCTAATTGGACAAGAATTTGCCTAGGGAGGACGAAAATGACCTAATTGGTCATCCAATGACACAAACACACCTATTGGATGCACAAGATTGGTTAAAAACCCTAATTGGACAAGAATAAGCCTAGGGAGGACGAAAATAACCTAATTGATCATCCAATGACACAAACACACCTTTTGGATGCACAAGATTGGTTAAAAACCCTAATTGGACAAGAATATGCCTAGGCAGGACGAAAATGACCTAAATGTTAATCCAATGACACAACTCAACTTATTGGATGCACAAGATTGGTTAAAAACCCTAATTGGACAAGAATAAGCCTAGGGAGGACGAAAATGACCTAATTGATCATCCAATGACACAAACACACCTATTGGATGCATAAGATTGGTTAAAAACCCTAATTGGACAAGAATATGCCTATGGAGGACGAAAATGACCTAAATATTAATTCAATGACACAAACAAAGTTATTGGATGCACAAGATTGGTTAAAAACCCTAATTGGACAAGAATAAGCCTAGGGAGGACGAAAATGACCTAATTGATCATCCAATGACACAAACACACCTATTGGATGCACAAGATTGGTTAAAAACCCTAACTGGACAAGAATATGCCTAGGGAGGACGAAAATGACCTAATTGATCATCCAATGACACAAACACACCTATTGGATGCACAAGATTGGTTGAAAACCCTAATTGGACAAGAATATGCCTAGGGAGGACGAATATGACCTAAATGTTAATCCAATAACATAAATGAACTTATTGGATGCACAAGATTGGTTAAAAACCCTAATTGGACAAGAATAAGCCTAGGGAGAACGAAAATGACCTAAATGTTATTCCAATGACACAACTCAACTTATTGGATGCACAAGATTGGTTAAAAACCCTAATTGGACAAGAATATGCCTAGGGAGGACGAAAATGACCTAAATGAGAATCCAATGAAACAAATGAACTTATTGGATGCACAAGATTGGTTAAAAACCCTAACTGGACAAGAATATGCCTAGGGAGGACGAAAATGACCTAATTGATCATCCAATGACACAAACACACCTATTGGATGCACAAGATTGGTTAAAAACCCTAATTGGACAAGAATAAGCCTAGGGAGGACGAAAATGACCTAATTGATCATCCAATGACACAAACACACCTATTGGATGCACAAGATTTGTTGAAAACCCTAATTGGACAAGAATAAGCCTGGGGAGGAAGAAAATGACCTAATTTATTATCCAATGACACAAACACACATATTGGATGCACAAGATTGGTTAAAAACCCTAATTGGACAAGAATAAGCCTAGGGAGGACGAAAATGACCTAATTGATCATCCAATGACACAAACACACCTATTGGATGCACAAGATTGTTTAAAAACCCTAATTGGACAAGAATATGCCTAGGGAGGACGAAAATGATCTAAATATTAATTCAATGACACAAACAAAGTTATTGGATGCACAAGATTGGTTAAAAACCCTAATTGGACATGAATAAGCCTAGGGAGGACAAAAATGACCTAATTGATCATCCAATGACACAAACACAATTATTGGATGCACAAGATTGGTTAAAAACCCTAATTGTACAAGAATAAGCCTAGAGAGGAAGAAAATGACCTAATTTATCATCCAATGACACAAACACACCTATTGGATGCACAAGATTGGTTAAAAACCCTAATTGGACAATAATAAGCCTAGGGAGGACGAAAATGACCTAATTGATCATCCAATGACACAAACACACCTATTGGACAAGAATATGCCTAGGGAGGACGAATATGACCTAAATGTTAATCCAATAACATAAATGAACTTATTGGATGCACAAGATTGGTTAAAAACCCTAATTGGACAAGAATAAGCCTAGGGAGAAGGAAAATGACCTAAATGTTATTCCAATGACACAACTCAACTTATTGGATGCACAAGATTGGTTTAAAACCCTAATTGGACAAGAATATGCCTAGGGAATCCAATGAAACAAATGAACTTATTGGATGCACAAGATTGGTTAAAAACCTAATTGGACAAGAATAAGCCTAGGGAGAATGAAAATGAACTAAATGTTAATCCAATGACACAACTCAACTTATTGGATGCACAAGATTGGTTAAAAACCCTAATTGGACAAGAATAAGCCTAGGGAGGACGAAAATGACCTAATTGATCATCCAATGACACAAACACACCTATTGGATGCACAAGATTGGTTAAAAACCCTAATTGGACAAGAATAAGCCTAGGGAGGACGAAAATGACCTAATTGATCATCCAATGACACAAACACACCTATTAGATGCACAAGATTGGTTAAAAACCCTAATTGGACAAGAATATGCCTAGGGATGACGAAAATGACCTAAATATTAATTCAATGACACAAACAAAGTTAATGGATGCACAAGATTGGTTAAAAACCTTAATTGGACAAGAATAAGCCTAGGGAGGACGTAAATGACCTAATTGATCATCCAATGTCCCAAACAAACCTATTGGATGCACAAGATTGGTTAAAAACCCTAATTGGACAAGAATAAGCCTAGGGAGGACGAAAAAGACCTAATTGATCATCCAATGACACAAACACACCTATTGGATGCACAAGATTGGTTAAAAACCCTAATTGGACAAGAATAAGCCTAGGGAGGACGAAAACGACCTAATTGATCATCTATTGCCACAAACACACCTATTGGATGCACAAGATTGGTTAAACACCTATTGGTTGCACAAGATTGGTTAAAAACCCTAATTGGACAAGAATAAGCCTAGGGAGGACGAAAATAATCTAATTGATCATCCAATGACACATACACACCTATTGGATGCACAAGATTGGTTAAAAACCCTAATTGGACAAGAATATGCCTAGGGAGGACGAAAATGACCTAAATGTTAATCCAATGACACAAATAAATTTATTGGATGCACTAGATTGGTTAGAAACCCTAATTGGACAAGAATAAGCCTAGGGAGGACGAAAATGACCTAATTGATCATCCAATGACACAAACACACCTATTGGATGCACAAGATTGGTTAAAAACCCTAATTGGACAAGAATAAGCCTAGGGAGGACGAAAACGACCTAATTGATCATCTATTGCCACAAACACACCTATTGGATGCACAAGATTGGTTAAACACCTATTGGTTGCACAAGATTGGTTAAAAACCCTAATTGGACAAGAATAAGCCTAGGGAGGACGAAAATAATCTAATTGATCATCCAATGACACATACACACCTATTGGACGCACAAGATTGGTTAAAAACCCTAATTGGACAAGAATATGCCTAGGGAAGACGAAAATGACCTAAATATTAATTCAATGACACAAACAAACTTATCGGATGCACAAGATTGGCTAAAAACCCTAATTGGACAAGAATAAGCCTAGGGAGGACGAAAATGACCTAATTGATCATCCAATGACACAAACACACCTATAGGATGCAGAAGATTGGTTAAAAACCCTAACTAGACAAGAATATGCCTAGGGAAGACGAAAATGACCTAAATATTAATTCAATGACACAAACAAACTGATCGGATGCACAAGATTGGTTAAAAACCCTAATTGGACAAGAATAAGCCTAGGGAGGACGAAAATGACCGAATTGATCATCCAATGACGCAAACACACCTATTAGATGCACAAGATTGGTTAAAAACCCTAATTGGACAAGAATAAGCCTAGGGAGGACGAAAATGACCTAATTGATCATCCAATGACACAAACACACCTATTGGATGCACAAGATTGGTTAAAAACCCTAATTGGACAAGAATATGCCTAGGGAGGACGAAAATGACCTAATTGATCATCCAATGACACAAACAAACCTATTGGATGAACAAGATTGGTTAAAAATCCTAATTGGACAAGAATAAGCCTAGGGAGGACGAAAATGACTAAATTGATCATCCAATGACACAAACACACTTATTGGATGCACAAGATTGGTTAAAAACCCTAATTGGACAAGAATATGCCTAGGGAGTACGAAAATGACATAATTGATCATCCAATGACACAAACAAACCTATTGAATGCACAAGATTGGTTAAAAACCCTAATTGGACAAGAATAAGCCTAGGGAGGACGAAAATGACCTAATTGATCATCCAATGACACAAACACACCTATTGGATGCACAAGATTGGTTAAAAACCCTAATTGGACAAGAATAAGCCTAGGGAGAACGAAAATGACCTAAATGTTAATCCAATGACACAACTCAACTTATTGGATGCACAAGATTGGTTAAAAACCCTAATTGAACAAGAATCAGCCTAGGGAGGACGAAAATGACCTAATTGATCATCCAATGACACAAACACACCTATTGGATGCACAAGATTGGTTAAAAACCCTAATTGGACAAGAATATGCCTAGGGAGGACGAAAATGACCTAAATGTTAATCCAATGACACAAATGAACTTATTAGATGTACAAGATTGGTTAAAAACCCTAATTTGACAAGAATATCCCTAGGGAGGACGAAAATGACATAATGTTAATCCAATGACACAAATGAACTTATTGGATGCACAAGATTGGTTATAAACCCTAATTGGACAAGAATATGCCTGGGGAGGACGAAAATGACCTAAATGTTAATCCAATGACACAACTCAACTTATTGGATGCACAAGATTGGTTAAAAACCCTAATTGGACAAGAATAAGCCTAGGGAGGACGAAAATGACCTAATTGATCATCCAATGACACAAACACACCTATTGGATGCACAAGATTGGTTAAAAACCCTAATTGGACAAGAATATGCCTAGGGAGGACGAAAATGACCTAAATGTTAATCCAATGACACAACTCAACCTATTGGATGCACAAGATTGGTTAAAAACCCTAATTGGACAAGAATAAGCCTAGGGAGGACGATAAATGACCTAATTGATCATCCAATGACACAAACACACCTATTGGATGCACAAGATTGGTTAAAAACCCTAATTGGACAAGAATAAGCCTAGGGAGGACGAAAATGACCTAATTGATCATCCAATGACACAAACACACCTATTGGATGCACAAGATTGGTTAAAAACCCTAATTGGACAAGAATAAGCCTAGGGAGAACGAAAATGACGTAATTGATCATCCACTGACACAAACACACCTATTGGATGCACAAGATTGGTTAAAAACCCTAATTGGGCAAGAATATGCCTAGGGAGGACGAATATGACCTAAATGTTAATCCAATGACACAAATGAACTTATTGGATGCACAAGATTGGTTAAAAACCCTAATTGGACAAGAATAAGCCTAGGGAGGACGCAAAATGACCTAATTGATCATCCAATGACACTAATGAACTTATTGAATGCACAAGATTGGTTAAAAACCCTAATTGGACAAGAATAAGCCTAGGGAGGACGAAAATGACCTAATTGATCATCCAATGACACAAACACACCTATTGGATGCACAAGATTGGTTAAAAACCCTAATTGGACAAGAATATGCCTAGGGAGAACGAAAATGACCTAATTGATCATCCAATGACACAAACACACCTATTGGATGCACAAGATTGGTTAAAAACCCTAATTGGACAAGAATAAGCCTAGGGATGACGAAAATGACCTAATTGATCATCCAATGACACAAACACACCTATTGGATGCACAAGATTGGTTAAAAACCCTAATTGGACAAGAATATGCCTAGGGAGGACGAAAATGACCTAAATAATAATTCAATGACACAAACAAACTTATTGGATGCACAAGATTGGTTAAAAACCCTAATTGGACAAGAATAAGCCTATGGAGGACGAAAATGACCTAATTGATCATCCAATGACACAAACACACCTATTGGATGCACAAGATTGGTTAAAAACCCTAATTGGACAAGAATAAGTCTAGGAAGGACGAAAATGACCTAAATGTTAATCCAATGACACAACTCAACTTATTGGATGCACAAGATTGGTTAAAAACCCTAATTGGACAAGAATAAGCCTAGGGAGGACGAAAATGACCTAATTGATCTTCCAATGACACAAACACACCTATTGGATGCACAAGATTAGTTAAAAACCCAAATTAGACAAGAATAAGCCTAGGGAGGACGAAAATGACCTAATTGATCATCCAATAACACAAACACACCTATTGGATGCACAAGATTGGTTAAAAACCCTAGTTGGACAAGAATAAGCCTAGGGAGGACGAAAATGGCCTAATTGATCATCCAATGACACAAATGAACTTATTGGATGCACAAGATTGGTTAAAAACCCTAATTGGACAAGAATAAGCCTAGGGAGGACGAAAATGACCTAATTGATCATCCAATGACACAAACACACCTATTGGATGCACAAGATTGGTTAAAAACCCTAATTGGACAAGAATATGCCTAGGGAGGAGGAAAATGACCTAAATATTAATTCAATGACACAAACAAAGTTATTGGATGCACAAGATTGGTTAAAAACCATAATTAGACAAGAATAAGCCTAGGGAGGACGAAAATGACCTAAATGTTAATCCAATGACACAAACTCACCTATTGGATGCACAAGATTGGTTAAAAACCCTAATTGGACAAGAATAAGCCTAGGGAGGACGAAAATGACCTAATTGATCATCCAATGACACAAACACACATATTGGATGCACAAGATTGGTTAAAAACCCTAATTGGACAAGAATAAGCCTAGGGAGGACGAAAATGACCTAATTGATCATCCAATAACACAAACACACCTATTGGATGCACAAGATTGGTTAAAAACCCTAGTTGGACAAGAATAAGCCTAGGGAGGACGAAAATGACCTAATTGATCATCCAATGACACAAACACACCTATTGGATGCACAAGATTGGTTAAAAACCATAATTGGACAAGAATATGCCTAGGGAGGACGAATATGACCTAATTGATCATCTAATGACACAAACACACCTATTGGAGGCACAAGATTGGTTAAAAACCCTAACTGGACAAGAATATGCCTAAGGAGGACGAAAATGACCTAATTGATCATCCAATGACACAAACACACCTATTGGATGCACAAGATTGGTTAAAAACCATAATTGGACAAGAATATGCCTAGGGAGGACGAATATGACCTATATGTTAATCCAATAACACAAATGAACTTATTGGATGCAAAAGATTGGTTAAAAACCCTAATTGGACAAGAATATGCCTAGGGAGGACGAAAATGACCTAAATATTAATTCAATGACACAAACAAACTTATTGGATGCACAAGATTGGTTAAAAACCCTAATTGGACAAGAATAAGCCTAGGGAGGACGAAAATGACCTAATTGATCATCCAATGACACAAACACACCTATTGGATGCACAAGATTGGTTAAAAACCCTAGTTGGACAAGAACATTCCTAGGGAGGACGAAAATGACCTAATTGATCATCCAATGACACTAATGAACTTATTGGATGCACAAGATTGGTTAAAAACCCTAATTGGACAAGAATAATCCTAGGGAGGACGAAAATGACCAAATTGATCATCCAATGACACAAACACACCTATTGGATGCACAAGATTGGTTAAAAACCCTAATTGGACAAGAATAAGCCTAGGGAGAACGAAAATGACCTAAATGTTAATCCAATGACACAACTCAACTTATTGGATGCACAAGATTGGTTAAAAACCCTAATTGGACAAGAATAAGCCTAGGGAGGACGAAAATGACCTAATTGATCATCCAATGACACAAACACACCTATTGGATGCACAAGATTGGTTAAAAACCCTAATTGGACAAGTATAAGCCTAGGGAGAACGAAAATGACCTAAATGTTAATCCAATGACACAACTCAACTTATTGGATGCACAAGATTGGTTAAAAACCCTAATTGGACAAGAATAAGCCTAGGGAGGACGAAAATGACCTAATTGATCATCCAATGACACAAACACACCTATTGGATGCACAAGATTGGTTAAAAACCCTAATTGGACAAGAATAAGCCTAGGGAGGACGAAAATGACCTAATTGATCATCCATTGCCACAAACACACTTATTGGATGCACAAGATTGGGTAAAAACCCTAATTGGACAAGAATATGCCTAGGGAGGACGAAAATGACCTAAATATTAATTCAATGACACAAACAAACTTATTGGATGCACAAGATTGGTTAAAAACCCTAATTGGACAAGAATAAGCCTAGGGAGGACGAAAATGACCTAATTGATCATCCAATGGCACAAACACACATATTGGATGCACAAGATTGGTTAAAAACCCTAGTTGGACAAGAACATGCCTAGGGAGGACTAAAATGACCTAATTGATCATCCAATGACACTAATGAACTTATTGGATGCACAAGATTTGTTAAAAACCCTAATTGGACAAGAATAAGCCTAGGGAGGACGAAAATGACCTAATTGATCATCCAATGACACGAACACACCTATTGGATGCACAAGATTGGTTAAAAACCCTAACTGAACAAGAATATGCCTAGGGAGGACGAAAGTGACCTAATTGATCATCCAATGACACAAACACACCTATTGGATGCACAAGATTGGTTAAAAACCCTAATTAAACAAGAATAAGCCTAGGGAGGACGAAAATGACCTAAATGTTAATCCAATGACACAAATGAACTTATTGGATGCACAAGATTGGTTTAAAACCCTAATTGGACAAGAATAAGCCTAGGGAGTACGAAAATGACCTAATTGATCATCCAATGACACAAACACACCTATTGGATGCACAAGATTGGTTAAAAACCCTAATTGGACAAGAATATGCTTAAGAGGACGAATATGACCTAAATGTTAATCCAATAACACAAATGAACTTATTGGATGCACAAGATTGGTTAAAAACCCTAATTGGACAAGAATAAGCCTAGGGAGAACGAAAATGACCTAAATGTTAATCCAATGACACAACTCAACTTATTGGATGCACAAGATTGGTTAAAAACCCTAATTGGACAAGAATATGCCTAGGGAGGACGAAAATGTCCTAAATAAGAATCCAACGAAACAAATGAACTTATTGGATGCACAAGATTGGTTAAAAACCTAATTGGACAAGAATAAGCCTAGGGAGAATGAAAATGACCTAAATGTTAATCCAATGACACAACTCAACTTATTGGATGCACAAGATTGGTTCAAAACCCTAATTGGACAAGAATAAGCCTAGGGAGGACGCAAATGACCTAATTGATCATCCAATGACACAAACACACCTATTGGATGCACAAGATTGGTTAAAAACCCTAATTGGACAAGAATATGCCTAGGGAGGACGAAAATGACCTAAATGTTAATCCAATGACACAAATGAACTTATTGGATGCACAAGATTGGTTAAAAACCCTAATTGGACAAGAATAAGCTTGGGAAGGACGAAAATGACCAAATTGATCATCCAATGACACAAACACACCTATTGGATGCACAAGATTGTTTAAAAACCATAATTGGACAAGAATATGCCTAGGGAGGACGAAAATGACCTAAATATTAATTCAATGACACAAACAAAGTTATTGGATGCACAAGATTGGTTAAAAACCCTAATTGGACAAGAATAAGCCTAGGGAGGACGAAAATGACCTAATTGATCATCCAATGACACAAACACACCTATTGGATGCACAAGATTGGTTAAAAACCCTAATTGGACAAGAATATGCCTAGGGAAGACGAAAATGTCCTAAATATTAATTCAATGACACAAACAAAGTTATTGGATGTACAACATTGGTTAAAAACCCTAATTGGACAAGAATAAGCCTAGGGAGGACGAAAATGACCTAATTGATCATCCAATGACACAAACACACCTATTGGATGCAAAAGATTGGTTAAAAACCCTAGTTGGACAAGAATATGCCTAGGGAGGACGAAAATGACCTAAATATTAATTCAATGACACAAACAAAGTTATTGGATGCACAAGATTGGTTAAAAACCCTAATTGGACAAGAATAAGCCTAGGGAGGACGAAAATGACCTAATTGATCATCCAATGACACAAACACACCTATTGGATGCACAAGATTGGTTAAAAACCCTAATTCGACAAGAATAAGCCTAGGGAGGACGAAAATGACCTAATTGATCATCCAATGACACAAACACACCTATTGGATGCACAAGATTGGTGAAAAACCCTAATTGGACAAGAATAAGCCTAGAGAGGACGAAAATGACCTAATTGATCATGCAATGACACAAACACACCTATTGGATGCACAAGATTGGTTAAAAACCCTAATTCGACAAGAATAAGCCTAGGGAGGACGAAAATGACCTAATTGATCATCCAATGACATAAACACACCTATTAGATGCACAAGATTGGTTAAAAACCCTAATTGGACAAGAATAAACCTAGGGAGGACGAAAATGACCTAATTGATCATCCAATGAGACAAACACACCTATTAGATGCACAAGATTGGTTTAAAACCCTAGTTGGACAAGAATATGCCTAGGGAGGACGAAAATGACCTAATTGATCATCCAATGACACAAATGAACTTATTGGATGGACAAGATTGGTTAAAAACCCTAATTGGACAAGAATATGCCTAGGGAGGACGAAAATGACCTAACTGTTATTCCAATGACACAAATGAACTTATTGGATGCACAAGATTGGATAAAAACCCTAATTGGACAAGAATAAGCCTAGGGAGGGCGAAAATGACCTAAATATTAATTCAATGACACAAACAAAGTTATTGGATGCACAAGATTGGTTAAAAACCCTAATTGGACAAGAATATGCCTAGGGAGGACGAAAATGACCTAATTGATCATCCAATGACACAAACACACCTATTGGATGCACAAGATTGGTTAAAAACCCTAATTGGACAAGAATAAGCGTACGGAGAACGAAAATGACCTAAAGGTTAATCCAATGACACAACTCAACTTATTGGATGCACAAGATTGGTTAAAAACCCTAATTGGACAAGAATAAGCCTAGGGAGGACGAAAATGACCTAATTGATCATCCAATGACACAAACACACCTATTGGATGCACAAGATTGGTTAAAAACCCTAATTGGACAAGAATAAGCCTAGGGAGGACGAAAATGACCTAATTGATCATCCATTGCCACAAACACACCTATGGGATGCACAAGATTGGTTAAAAACCCTAATTGGACAAGAATATGCCTTGGGAGGACGAAAATGACCTAATTGGTCATCCAATGACACAAACACACCTATTGGATGCAAAAGATTGGTTAAAAACCCTAATTGGACAAGAATAAGCCTAGGGAGGACGAAAATGACCTAATTGATCATCCAATGACACAAACACACCTATTGGATGCACAAGATTGGTTAAAAACCCTAATTGGACAAGAATAAGCCTAGGGAGGACGAAAATGACCTAATTGATCATCCAATGACACAAACACACCTATTGGATGCACAAGATTGGTTAAAAACCCTAATTGGACAAGAATAAGCCTAGGGAGGACGAAAATGACCTAATTGATCATCCAATGAATCTAATGAACTTATTGGATGCACAAGATTGGTTAAAAACCCTAATTGGACAAGAATAAGCCTAGGGAGGACGAAAATGACCTAATTGATCATCCAATGACACAAACACACCTATTGGATGCACAAGATTGATTAAAAACCCTAATTGGACAAGAATAAGCCTAGGTAGGACGAAAATGACCTAATTGATCATCCAATGACACAAACACACCTATTGGATGCACAAGATTGGTTAAAAACCCTAATTGGACAAGAATAAGCCTAGGGAGGATGAAAATGACCTAATTGATCATCCAATGACACAAACACACCTATTGGATGCACAATATTGGTTAAAAACCCTAGTTGGACAAGAATAAGCCTAGGGAGGACGAAAATGACCTAATTGATCATCCAATGACACAAACACACCTATTGGATGCACAAGATTGGTTAAAAACCCTAATTGGACAAGAATAAGCCTAGGGAGGACGAAAATGACCTAATTGATCATCCAATGACACAAACACCCCTATTGGAAGCACAAGATTGGTTAAAAACCCTAATTGGACAAGAATATGCCTAGGGAGGACGAAAATGACCTAATTGATCATCCAATGACACAAATGAACTTATTGGATGCACAAGATTGATTAAAAACCCTAATTGGACAAGAATAAGCCTAGGGAGGACGAAAATGACCTAAATATTAATTCAATGAAACAAACAAACTTATTGGATGCACAAGATTGGTTAAAAACCCTAATTGGACAAGAATAAGCCTAGGGAGGACGAAAATGACCTAATTGATCATCCAATGACCCAAACACACCTATTGGATGCACAAGATTGGTTAAAAACCCTAATTGGACAAGAATATGCATAGGGAGGACGAAAATGACCTAATTGACCATCCAATGACACAAACACACCTATTGGATGCACAAGATTGGTTAAAAACCCTAATTGGACAAGAATATGCCTATGGAGGACGAATATGACCTAAATGTTAATCCAATAACACAAATGAACTTATTGGATGCACAAGATTGGTTAAAAACCCTAATTGGACAAGAATAAGCCTAGGGAGAACGAAAATGACCTAATTGATCATCCAATGACACAAACACACCTATTGGATGCACAAGATTGGTTAAAAACCCTAGTTGGACAAGAATATGCCTAGGGATGACGGATATAACCTAAATGTTAATCCAATGACACAAATGAACTTATTGGATGCACAAGATTGGTTAAAAACCCTAATTGGACAAGAATAAGCCTAGGGAGGACGAAAATGACCTAATTGATCATCCAATGACACAAACACACCTATTGGATGCACAAGATTGGTTAAAAACCCTAGTTGGACAAGAATATGCCTAGGGAGGACGAAAATGACCTAATTGATCATTAAATGACACATTTGAACTTATTGGATGCACAAGATTGGTTAAAAACCCTAATTGGACAAGAATAAGCCTAGGAAGGACGAAAATGACCTAATTGATCATCCAATGACACAAACACACCTACTGGATGCAAAAGATTGGTTAAAAACCCTAATTGGACAAGAATAAGCCTAGGGAGGACGAAAATGACCTAATTGATCATCCAATGACACAAACACACCTATTGGATGCACAAGATTGGTTAAAAACCCTAATTGGACAAGAATAAGCCTAGGGAGGACGAAAATGACCTAATTGATCATCCAATGACACAAACACACCTATTGGATGCACAAGATTGGTTAAAAACCCTAATTGGACAAGAATATGCCTAGGGAGGACGAATATGACCTAAATGTTAATTCAATGACACAAATGAACTTATTGGATGCACAAGATTGGTTAAAAACCCTAATTGGACAAGAATAAGCCTAGGGAGGACGAAAATGACCTAATTGATCATCCAATGACACAAACACACCTATTGGATGCACAAGATTGGTTAAAAACCGTAATTGGACAAGAATACGCCTAGGGAGGAAGAAAATGACCTAAATGTTAATCCAATCACACAAATGAACTTATTGGATGCACAAGATTAGTTAAAAACCCTAATTGGACATGAATAAGCCTAGGGAGGACGAAAATAACCTAATTGATCATCCAATGACACAAACACACCTATTGGATGCACAAGATTGGTTAAAAACCCTAATTGGACAAGAATATGCCTAGGGAGGACGAAAATGACCTAAATGTTAATCCGATGACACAAATGAACTTATTGGATGCACAAGATTGGTTAAAAACCCTAATTGGACAAGAATAAGCCTAGGGAGGACGAAAATGACCTAAATGCTAATCCAATGACACAACTCAACATATTGGATGCACAAGATTGGTTAAAAACCCTAATTGGGCAAGAATAAGCCTAGGGAGGACGAAAATGACCTAATTGATCATCCAATGACACAAACATACCTATTGGATGCACAAGATTAGTTAAAAACCCTAATTGGACAAGAATAGGCCTAGAGAGGACGAAAATGACCTAATTGATCATCCATTGCCACAAACACACCTATTGGATGCAAAAGATTGTTTACAAACACTAATTCGACAAGAATATGCCTAGGGAGGACGAAAATGACCTAAATTGATTATCCAATGACACAAACACACCTATTGGATGCACAAGATTGGTTAAAAACGCTAATTGGACAAGAATATACCTAGGGAGGACGAAAATGACCTAAATGTTAATCCAATGACACAAATGAACTTATTGGATGCAAGAGATTGGTTAAAAACCCTAATTGGACAAGAATAAGCCAAGGGAGAACGAAAATGACCTAAATGTTAATCCAATGACACAACTCAACTTATTGGATGCACAAGATTGGTTAAAAACCCTAATTGTACAAGAATAAGCCTAGGGAGGAAGAAAATGACCTAATTTATCATCCAATGACACAAACACACCTATTGGATGCACAAGATTGGTTAAAAACCCTAATTGGACAAGAATAAGCCTATGGAGGACGAAAATGACCTAATTGATCATCCAATGACACAAACACACCTATTGGATGCACAAGATTGGTTAAAAACCCTAATTGGACAAGAATATGTCTAGGGAGGACGAAAATGACCTAAATGTTAATCCAATGACACAAATGAACTTATTGGATGCACAAGATTGGTTAAAAACCCTAATTGGACAAGAATAAGCTTAGGGAGAATGAAAATGACCTAAATGTTAATCCAATGACACAACTCAACTTATTGGTTGCACAAGATTGGTTCAAAACCCTAATTGGACAAGAATAAGCCTAGGGAGGACGCAAATGACCTAATTGATCATCCAATGACACAAACACACCTATTGGATGCACAAGATTGGTTAAAAACCCTAATTGGACAAGAATATGCCTAGGGAGGACGAACATGACCTAAATGTTAATCCAATGACACAAATAAACTTATTGGATGCACAAGATTGGTTAAAAACCCTAATTGGACAAGAATAAGCCTAGGGAGGACGAAAATGACCTAAATGCTAATCCAATGACACAACTCAACATATTGGATGCACAAGATTGGTTAAAAACCCTAATTGGGCAAGAATAAGCCTAGGGAGGACGAAAATGACCTAATTGATCATCCAATGACACAAACATACCTATTGGATGCACAATATTAGTTAAAAACCCTAATTGGACAAGAATAGGCCTAGAGAGGACGAAAATGACCTAATTGATCATCCATTGCCACAAACACACCTATTGGATGCACAAGATTGGTTAAAAACCCTAATTCGACAAGAATATGCCTAGGGAGGACGAAAATGACCTAAATCGATTATCCAATGACACAAACACACCTATTGGATGCACAAGATTGGTTAAAAACGCTAATTGGACAAGAATATACCTAGGGAGGACGAAAATGACCTAAATGTTAATCCAATGACACAAATGAACTTATTGGATGCACAAGATTGGTTAAAAACCCTAATTGGACAAGAATAAGCCTAGGGAGAACGAAAATGACCTAAATGTTAATCCAATGACACAACTCAACTTATTGGATGCACAAGATTGGTTAAAAACCCTAATTGGACAAGAATAAGCCTAGGGAGGACGAAAATGACCTAATTGATCATCCAATGACACAAACACACCTATTGGATGCACATGATTGGTTAAAAACCCTACTTGGACAAGAATAAGCCTAGGGAGGATGAAAATGACCTAATTGATCATCCAATGACACAAATGAACTTATTGGATGCACAAGATTGGTTAAAAACCCTAATTGGACAAGAATAAGCCTAGGGAGGACGAAAATGACCTAATTGATCATCCAATGACACAAACACACCTATTGGATGCACAAGATTGGTTAAAAACCCTAATTGGACAAGAATAAGCCTAGGGAGGACAACAATGACCTAATTGATCATCCAATGACACAAACACACCTATTGGATGCACAAGAATGGTTAAAAACCCTAATTGGACAAGAATAAGCCTAGGGAGGACGAAAATGACCTAATTGATCATCCAATGACACAAACACACCTATTGGATGCACAAGATTGGTTAAAAACCCTAATTGGACAAGAATAAGCCTAGGGAGGACGAAAATGACCTAATTGATCATCCAATGACACAAACACACCTATTGGATGCACAAGATTGGTTAAAAACCCTAATTGGACAAGAATATGCCTAGGGAGGACGAAAATGACCTAAATGTTAATCCAATGACACAACTCAACCTATTGGATGCACAAGATTGGTTAAAAACCCTAATTGGACAAGAATAAGCCTAGGGAGGACGATAAATGACCTAATTGATCATCCAATGACACAAACACACCTATTGGATGCACAAGATTGGTTAAAAACCCTAATTGGACAAGAATAAGCCTAGGGAGGACGAAAATGACCTAATTGATCATCCAATGACACAAACACACCTATTGGATGCACAAGATTGGTTAAAAACCCTAATTGGACAAGAATAAGCCTAGGGAGGACGAAAATGACCTAATTGATCATCCAATGACACAAACACACCTATTGGATGCACAAGATTGGTTAAAAACCCTAATTGGACAAGAATAAGCCTAGGGAGGACGAAAATGACCTAATTGATCATCCAATGACACAAACACACCTATTGGATGCACAAGATTGGTTTAAAACCCTAGTTGATCAAGAATATGCCTAGGAAGGACGAAAATGACCTAATTGATCATCCAATGACACAAATGAACTTATTGGATGCACAAGATTGGTTAAAAACCCTAATTGGACAAGAATAAGCCTAGGGAGGACGAAAATGACCTAATTGATCATCCAATGACACAAACACACCTATTGGATGCACAAGATTGGTTAAAAACCCTAATTGGACAAGAATAAGCCTAGGGAGGACGAAAATGACCTAATTGATCATCCAATGACACAAACACACCTATTGGATGCACAAGATTGGTTAAAAACCCTAATTGGACAAGAATAAGCCTAGGGAGGACGAAAATGACCTAATTGATCATCCAATGACACAAACACATCTATTGGAAGCACAAGATTGGTTAGAAACCCTAGTTGGACAAGAATATGCCTAGGGAGGACGAAAATGACCTAATTGATCATCCAATGACACAAATGAACTTATTGGATGCACAAGATTGCTTAAAAACCCTAATTGGACAAAAATAAGCATAGAAAGGACGAAAATGACCTAATTGATCATCCAATGACACAAACACACCTATTGGATGCACAAGATTGGTTAAAAACCCTAATTGGACAAGAATAAGCCTAGGGAGGACGAAAATGACCTAATTGATCATCCAATGACACAAACACACCTATTGGATGCACAAGATTGGTTAAAAACCCTAATTGGACAAGAATAAGCCTAGGGAGGACGAAAATGACCTAATTGATCATCCAATGACACAAACACACCTATTGGATGCACAAGATTGGTTAGAAACCCTAATTGGACAAGAATAAGCCTAGGGAGGACGAAAATGACCAAAATGTTAATCCAATGACACAAATGAACTTATTGGATGCACAAGATTGGTTAGAAACCCTAATTGGACAAGAATATGCCTAAGGAGGACGAAAGTGACCTAAATTTTAATCCAATGACACAAATGAACTTATTGGATGCACAAGATTGGTTAAAAACCCTAATTGGACAAGAATAAGCCTAGGGAGGACGAAAATGACCTAATTGATCATCCAATGACACAAACACACCTATTGGATGCACAAGATTGGTTAAAAACCCTAATTGGACAAGAATAAGCCTAGGGAGGACGAAAATGACCTAATTGATCATCCAACGACACAAACACACCTATTGGATGCACAAGATTTCTTAAAAACCCAACTTGGACAAGAATATGCCTAGGGAGGACGAAAATGACCTAATTGATCATCCAATGACACAAACACACCTATTGGATGCACAAGATTGGTTAAAAACCCTAATTGGACAAGAATATGCCTAGGGAGGACGAAAATGACCTAAATATTAATTCAATGACACAAACAAACTTATCGGATGCACAAGATTGGTTAAAAACCCTAATTGGACAAGAATAAGCCTAGGGAGGACGAAAATGACCTAATTGATCATCCAATGACACAAACACACCTATTGGATGCACAAGATTGGTTAAAAACCCTAATTGGACAAGAATAAGCCTAGGGAGGACGAAAATGACCTAATTAGTCATCCAATGACACAAACACACCTATTGGATGCACAAGATTGGTTAAAAACCCTAATTGGACAAGAATATGCCTATGGAGGACGAAAATGACCTAATTGATCATCCAATGACACAAACACACCTTTTGGATGCACAAGATCGGTTAAAAACCCTAATTGGACAAGAATATGCCTAGGGAGGACGAAAATGACCTAATTGATCATCCAATGACACAAACACACCTATTGGATGCACAAGATTGGTTAAAAACCCTAATTGGACAAGAATATGCCTAGGGAGGACGAAAATGACCTAATTGATCATCCAATGACACAAATGAACTTATTGATTGCACAAGATTAGTTAAAAACCCTAATTGGACAAGAATAAGCCTAGGGAGGACGAAAATGACCTAATTGATCATGCAATGACACAAACACACCTATTGGATGCACAAGATTGGCTAAAAACCCTAATTGGACAAGAATAAGCGTAGGGAGAACGAAAATGACCTAAATATTAATCCAATGACACAACTCAACTTATTGGATGCACAAGATTGGTTAAAAACCCTAATTGGACAAGAATAAGCCTAGGGAGGACGAAAATGACCTAATTGATCATCCAATGACACAAACACACCTATTGGATGCACAAGATTGGTTAAAAACCCTAATTGGACAAGAATATGCCTAGGGAGGACGAAAATGACATAATGTTAATCCAATGACACAAATGAACTTATTGGATGATAAAGATTGGTTAAAAACCCTAATTGGACAAGAATAAGCCTAGGGAGGACGAAAATGACCTAATTGATCATCCAATGACACAAACACACCTATTGGATGCACAAGATTGGTTAAAAACCCTAATTGGACAAGAATAAGCCTAGGGAGGACGAAAATGACCTAATTGATCATCCAATGACACAAACACACCTATTGGATGCACAAGATTGGTTAAAAACCCTAATTGGACAAGAATAAGCCTAGGGAGGACGAAAATGACCTAATTGATCATCCAATGACACAAACACACCTATTGGATGCACAAGATTGGTTTAAAACCCTAGTTGATCAAGAATATGCCTAGGAAGGACGAAAATGACCTAATTGATCATCCAATGACACAAATGAACTTATTGGATGCACAAGATTGGTTAAAAACCCTAATTGGACAAGAATAAGCCTAGGGAGGACGAAAATGACCTAATTGATCATCCAATGACACAAACACACCTATTGGATGCACAAGATTGGTTAAAAACCCTAATTGGACAAGAATAAGCCTAGGGAGGACGAAAATGACCTAATTGATCATCCAATGACACAAACACACTTATTGGATGAACAAGATTGGTTAAAAACCCTAATTGGACAAGAATAAGCCTAGGGAGGACGAAAATGACCTAATTGATCATCCAATGACACAAACACACCTATTGGATGCACAAGATTGGTTAAAAACCCTAATTGGACAAGAATAAGCCTAGGGAGGACGAAAATGACCTAATTGATCATCCATTGCCACAAACACACCTATTGGATGTACAAGATTGGTTAAAAACCCTAATTGGACAAGAATATGCATAAGGAGGACAAAAATGACCTAATTGGTCATCCAATGACACAAACACACCTATTGGATGCACAAGATTGGTTAAAAACCCTAATTGGACAAGAATATGCCTAGGGAGGACGAAAATGACCTAATTGATCATCCAATGACACAAACACACCTATTGGATGCACAAGATTGGTTAAAAACCCTAATTGGACAAGAATATGCCTAGGGAGGACGAAAATGACCTAAATATTAATTCAATGACACAAACAAACTTATCGGATGGACAAGATTGGTTAAAAACCCTAATTGGACAAGAATAGGCCTACGGAGGGCGAAAATGACCTAATTGATCATCCAAAGACACAAACACACCTATTGGATGCACAAGATTGGTTAAAAACCCTAATTGGACAAGAATAAGCCTAGGGAGGACGAAAATGACCTAAATGTTAATCCAATGACACAAATGAACTTATTGGATGCACAAGATCGGTTAAAAACCCTAATTGGACAAGAATAAGCCTAGGGAGGACGAAAATGACCTAATTGTTAATCCAATGACACAACTCAACTTATTGGAGGCACAAGATTGGTTAAAAACCTTAATTTGACAAGAATAAGCCTAGGGAGGACGAAAATGACCTAATTGATCATCCAATGACTCAAACACACCTATTGGATGCACAAGATTGGTTAAAAACCCTAATTGGACAAGAATATGCATAGGGAGGACGAAAATGACCTAATTGATCATCCAATGACACAAACACACCTATTGGATGCACAAGATTGGTTAAAAACCCTAATTGGACAAGAATATGCCTAGGGAGGACGAAAATGACCTAATTGATCATCCAATGACACAAACACACCTATTGGATGCACAAGATTGGTTAAAAACCCTAATTGGACAAGAATATGCCTAGGGAGGACGAAAATGACCTAAATATTAATTCAATGACACAAACAAAGTTATTGGATGCACACGATTGGTTAAAAACCCTAATTGGACAAGAATAAGCCTAGGGAGGACGAAAATGACCTAATTGATCATCCAATGACACAAACAAACTTATTGGATGCACAAGATTGGTTAAAAACCCTAATTGGACAAGAATAAGCCTAGGGAGGACGAATATGACCTAATTGATCATCCAATGACACAAACACACCTATTGGATGCACAAGATTGGTTAAAAACCCTAATTGGACAATAATATGCCTAGGGAGGACGAAAATGACCTAAATATTAATTCAATGACACAAACAAACTTATTGGATGCACAAGATTGGTTAAAAACCCTAATTGGACAATAATATGCCTAGGGAGGACGAAAATGACCTAATTGATCATCCAATGACACTAATGAACTTATTGGATGCACAAGATTGGTTAAAAACCCTAATTGGATAAGAATAAGTCTAGGGAGGACGAAAATGACCTAATTGATCATCCAATGACACAAACACACCTATTGGATGCACAAGATTGGTTAAAAACCCTAATTGGACAAGAATATGCCTAGGGAGGACGAAAATGACCTAATTGATCATCCAATGACACAAACACACCTATTGGATGCACAAGATTGGTTAAAAACCCTAATTGGACAAGAATATGCCTAGGGAGGACGAATATGACCTAAATGTTATTCCAATAACACAAATGAACTTATTGGATGCACAAAATTGGTTAAAAACCCTAATTGGACAAGAATATGCCTAGGGAGGACGGATATGACCTAAATGTTAATCCAATGACACAAATGAACTTATTGGATGCACAAGATTGGTTAAAAACCCTAATTGGACAAGAATAAGCCTAGGGAGGACGAAAATGACCTAATTGATCATCCAATGACACAAACACACCTATTGGATGCACAAGATTGGTTAAAAACCCTAATTGGACAAGAATATGCTTAGGGAGGACAAAAATGACCTAATTGATCATCCAATGACACAAACACACCTATTGGATGCACAAGATTGGTTAAAAACCCTAATTGGACAAGAATATGCCTAGGGAGGACGAATATGACCTAAATGTAAATCCAATAACACAAATGAACTTATTGGATGCACAAAATTGGTTAAAAACCCTAATTGGACAAGAATATGCCTAGGGAAGACAGATATGACCTAAATGTTAATCCAATGACACAAATGAACTTATTGGATGCACAAGATTGGTTAAAAACCCTAATTGGACAAGAATAAGCCTAGGGAGGACGAAAATGACCTAATTGATCATCCAATGACACAAACACACCTATTGGATGCACAAGATTGGTTAAAAGCCCTAATTGGACAAGAATATCCCTAGGGAGGACGAAAATGACCTAAATATTAATTCAATGACACAAAAAAAGTTATTGGATGCACAAGATTGGTTAAAAACCCTAATTGGACAAGAATATGCCTAGGGAGGACGAATATGACCTAAATGTTAATCCAATAACACAAATGAACTTATTGGATGCACAAGATTGGTTAAAAACCCTAATTGGACAAGAATATGCCTAGGGAGGACTGATATGACCTAAATGTTAATCCAATGACACAAATGAACTTATTGGATGCACAAGATTGGTTAAAAACCCTAATTGGACAAGAATAAGCCTAGGAATGACGAAAATGACCTAATTGATCATCCAATGACACAAACACACCTATTGGATGCACAAGATTGGTTAAAAACCCTAATTGGACAAGAATAAGCCTAAGGAGGACGAAAATGACCTAATTGATCATCCAATGACACAAACACACCTATTGGATGCACAAGATTGGTTAAAAACCCTAATTGGACAAGAATAAGCCTAGGGAGGACGAAAATGACCTAATTGATCATCCAATGACACAAACACACCTATTGGATGCACAAGATTGGTTAAAAACCCTAGTTGGACAAGAACATGCCTAGGGAAGACGAAAATGACCTAATTGATCATCCAATGACACTAATGAACTTATTGGATGCACAAGATTGGTTAAAAACCCTAATTGGACAAGAATAAGCCTAAGGAGGACAAAAATGACCTAATTGATCATCCAATGACACAAACACACCTATTGGATGCACAAGATTGGTTAAAAACCCTAATTGGACAAGAATATGCTTAGGGAGGACGAAAATGACCTAATTGATCATCCAATGACACAAACACATCTATTGGATGCACAAGATTGGTTAAAAACCCTAATTGGACAAGAATATGCTTAGGGAGGACGAAAATGACCTAATTGATCATCCAATGACACAAACACACGTATTGGATGCACAAGATTGGTTAAAAACCCTAATTGGACAAGAATATGCCTAGAGAGGACGAATATGACCTAAATGTTAATCCAATAACACAAATGAACTTATTGGATGCACAAGATTGGTTAAAAACCCTAATTGGACAAGAATATGCCTAGGGAGGACGGATATGACCTAAATGTTAATCTAATGACACAGATGAACTTATTGGATGCACAAGATTGGTTAAAAACCCTAATTGGACAAGAATAAGCCTAGGGAGGACGAAAATGACCTAATTGATCATCCAATGACACAAACACACCTATTGGATGCACAAGATTGGTTAAAAACCCTAATTGGACAAGAATATGCCTAGGGAGGACGAAAATGACCTAAATATTAATTCATTGACATAAACAAACTTATTGGATGCACAAGATTGGTTAAAAACCCTAATTGGACAAGAATATGCCAAGGGAGGACGAAAATGACCTAAATGTTAATTCAATGACACAAATGAACTTATTGGATGCACAAGATTGGTTAAAAACCCAAATTGGACAAGAATAAGCCTAGGGAGGATGAAAATGACCTAATTGATCATCCAATGACACAAACACACCTATTGGATGCACAAGATTGGTTAAAAACCCTAATTGGACAAGAATATGCCTAGGGAGGACGAAAATGACCTAAATATTAATTCAATGACACAAACAAACTTATTGGATGCACAAGATTGGTTAAAAACCCTAATTGGACAAGAATAAGCCTAGGGAGGACGAAAATGACCTAATTGATCATCCAATGACACAAACACACCTATTGGATGCACAAGATTGGTTAAAAACCCTAGTTGGACAAGAACATGCCTAGGGAGGACGAAAATGACCTAATTGATCATCCAATGACACTAACGAACTTATTTGATGCACAAGATTGGTTAAAAACCCTAATTGGACAAGAATAAGCCTAGGGAGGACGAAAATTACCTAATTGATCATCCAATGACACAAACACACCTATTGGATGCACAAGATTGGTTAAAAACCCTAATTGGACAAGAATATACCTAGGGAGGACGAAAATGACCTAAATATTAATTCAATGACACAAACAAACTTATTGGATGCACAAGATTGGTTAAAAACCCTAATTGGACAAGAATAAGCCTAGGGAGGACGAAAATGACTTAATTGATCATCCAATGACACAAACACACCTATTGGATGCACAAGATTGGTTAAAAACCATAATTGGACAAGAATAAGCCTAGGGAGGACGAAAATGACCTAATTGATCATCCATTGCCACAAACACACCTATTGGATGCACAAGATTCGTTAAAAACCCTAATTCGACAAGAATATGCCTAGGGAGGACGAAAATGACCTAAATTGATTATCCAATGACACAAACACACCTATTGGATGCACAAGATTGGTTAAAAACCCTAATTGGACAAGAATATACCTAGGGAGGACGAAAATGACCTAAATGTTAATCCAATGACACAAATGAACTTATTGGATGCACAAGATTGGTAAAAAAACAGTAATTGGACAAGAATAAGCCTAGGAAGAACGAAAATGATCTAAATGTTAATCCAATGACACAACTCAACTTATTGGATGCACAAGATTGGTTAAAAAGCCTAATTGGACAAGAATAAGCCTAGGGAGGACGAAAATGACTTAATTGATCATCCAATGACACAAACACACCTGTTGAATGCACAAAATTGGTTAAAAACCCTAGTTGGACAAGAACATGCCTAGGGAGGACGAAAATGACCTAATTGATCATCCAATGACACAAACCCACCTATTGGATACACAAGATTGGTTAAAAACCCTAATTGGACAAGAATTTGCCTAGGGAGGACGAAAATGACCTAATTGATCATCCAATGACACAAACACACCTATTGGATGCACAAGATTGGTTAAAAACCCTAATTGGACAAGAATAAGCCTAGGGAGAACGAAAATGACCTAAATGTTAATCCAATGACACAACTCAACTTATTGGATGCACAAGATTGGTTAAAAACCCTAATTGGATAAGAATATGCCTAGGGAGGACGAAAATGACCTAAATGTGAATCCAATGAAACAAATGAACTTATTGGATGCACAAGATTGGTTAAAAACCTAATTGGACAAGAATAAGCCTAGGGAGAATGAAAATGACCTAAATGTTAATCCAATGACACAACTCAACTTATTGGATGCACAAGATTGGTTAAAAACCCTAATTGGACAAGAATAAGCCTAGGGAGGACGAAAATGACCTAATTGATCATCCAATGACACAAACACACCTATTTGATGCACAAGATTGGTTAAAAACCCTAATTGGACAAGAATAAGCCTAGGGAGAACGAAAATGACCTAAATGTTAATCCAATGACACAACTCAACTTATTGGATGCACAAGATTGGTTAAAAACCCTAATTGGACAAGAATAAGCCTAGGGAGGACGAAAATGACCTAATTGATCATCCAATGACACAAACACACCTATTGGATGCACAAGATTGGTTAAAAACCCTAATTGGACAAGAATAAGCCTAGGGAGGACGAAAATGACCTAATTGATCATCCAATGACACAAACACACCTATTAGATGCACAAGATTGGTTAAAAACCCTAATTGGACAAGAATATGCCTAGGGATGACGAAAATGACCTAAATATTAATTCAATGACACAAACAAAGTTAATGGATGCACAAGATTGGTTAAAAACCTTAATTGGACAAGAATAAGCCTAGGGAGGACGTAAATGACCTAATTGATCATCCAATGTCCCAAACAAACCTATTGGATGCACAAGATTGGTTAAAAACCCTAATTGGACAAGAATAAGCCTAGGGAGGACGAAAAAGACCTAATTGATCATCCAATGACACAAACACACCTATTGGATGCACAAGATTGGTTAAAAACCCTAATTGGACAAGAATAAGCCTAGGGAGGACGAAAACGACCTAATTGATCATCTATTGCCACAAACACACCTATTGGATGCACAAGATTGGTTAAACACCTATTGGTTGCACAAGATTGGTTAAAAACCCTAATTGGACAAGAATAAGCCTAGGGAGGACGAAAATAATCTAATTGATCATCCAATGACACATACACACCTATTGGATGCACAAGATTGGTTAAAAACCCTAATTGGACAAGAATATGCCTAGGGAGGACGAAAATGACCTAAATGTTAATCCAATGACACAAATAAATTTATTGGATGCACTAGATTGGTTAGAAACCCTAATTGGACAAGAATAAGCCTAGGGAGGACGAAAATGACCTAATTGATCATCCAATGACACAAACACACCTATTGGATGCACAAGATTGGTTAAAAACCCTAATTGGACAAGAATAAGCCTAGGGAGGACGAAAACGACCTAATTGATCATCTATTGCCACAAACACACCTATTGGATGCACAAGATTGGTTAAACACCTATTGGTTGCACAAGATTGGTTAAAAACCCTAATTGGACAAGAATAAGCCTAGGGAGGACGAAAATAATCTAATTGATCATCCAATGACACATACACACCTATTGGACGCACAAGATTGGTTAAAAACCCTAATTGGACAAGAATATGCCTAGGGAAGACGAAAATGACCTAAATATTAATTCAATGACACAAACAAACTTATCGGATGCACAAGATTGGCTAAAAACCCTAATTGGACAAGAATAAGCCTAGGGAGGACGAAAATGACCTAATTGATCATCCAATGACACAAACACACCTATAGGATGCAGAAGATTGGTTAAAAACCCTAACTAGACAAGAATATGCCTAGGGAAGACGAAAATGACCTAAATATTAATTCAATGACACAAACAAACTGATCGGATGCACAAGATTGGTTAAAAACCCTAATTGGACAAGAATAAGCCTAGGGAGGACGAAAATGACCGAATTGATCATCCAATGACGCAAACACACCTATTAGATGCACAAGATTGGTTAAAAACCCTAATTGGACAAGAATAAGCCTAGGGAGGACGAAAATGACCTAATTGATCATCCAATGACACAAACACACCTATTGGATGCACAAGATTGGTTAAAAACCCTAATTGGACAAGAATATGCCTAGGGAGGACGAAAATGACCTAATTGATCATCCAATGACACAAACAAACCTATTGGATGAACAAGATTGGTTAAAAATCCTAATTGGACAAGAATAAGCCTAGGGAGGACGAAAATGACTAAATTGATCATCCAATGACACAAACACACTTATTGGATGCACAAGATTGGTTAAAAACCCTAATTGGACAAGAATATGCCTAGGGAGTACGAAAATGACATAATTGATCATCCAATGACACAAACAAACCTATTGAATGCACAAGATTGGTTAAAAACCCTAATTGGACAAGAATAAGCCTAGGGAGGACGAAAATGACCTAATTGATCATCCAATGACACAAACACACCTATTGGATGCACAAGATTGGTTAAAAACCCTAATTGGACAAGAATAAGCCTAGGGAGGACGAAAATGACCTAATTGATCATCCATTGCCACAAACACACCTATGGGATGCACAAGATTGGTTAAAAACCCTAATTGGACAAGAATATGCCTTGGGAGGACGAAAATGACCTAATTGGTCATCCAATGACACAAACACACCTATTGGATGCAAAAGATTGGTTAAAAACCCTAATTGGACAAGAATAAGCCTAGGGAGGACGAAAATGACCTAATTGATCATCCAATGACACAAACACACCTATTGGATGCACAAGATTGGTTAAAAACCCTAATTGGACAAGAATAAGCCTAGGGAGGACGAAAATGACCTAATTGATCATCCAATGACACAAACACACCTATTGGATGCACAAGATTGGTTAAAAACCCTAATTGGACAAGAATAAGCATATGGAGGAAGAAAATGACCTAATTGATCATCCAATGACACAAACACACCTATTGGATGCACAAGATTGGTTAAAAGCCCTAATTGGACAAGAATATGCCTAGGGAGGACGAAAATGACCTAAATGTTAATCCAATGACACAAATGAACTTATTGGATGCACAAGATTGGTTAAAAACCCTAATTGGACAAGAATAAGCCTAGGGAGGACGAAAATGACCTAAATGTTAATCCAATGACACAGCTCAACTTATTGGATGCACAAGATTGGTTAAAAACCCTAATTGGACAAGAATAAGCCTATGGAGGACGAAAATGACCCAAATGTTAATCCAATGACACAACTCAACTTATTGGATGCACAAGATTGGTTAAAAACCCTAATTTGACAAGAATATGCCTAGGGAGGACGAAAAAGACCTAATTGATCGTCCAATGACACAAACACACCTATTGGATGCACAAGATTGGTTAAAAACCCTAATTGGACAAGAATAAGCCTAGGGAGGACGAAAATGACCTAATTGATCATCCAATGACACAAACACACCTATTGGATGCACAAGATTGGTTAAAAACCCTAATTGGACAAGAATAAGCCTAGGGAGGACGAAAATGACCTAATTGATCATCCATTGCCACAAACACACCTAATGGATGCACAAGATTGGTTAAAAACCCTAATTGGACAAGAATATGCCTAGGGAGGACGAAAATGACCTAATTGGTCATCCAATGACACAAACACACCTATTGGATGCACAAGATTAGTTAAAAACCTTAATTGGACAAGAATATGCCTAGGGAGGACGAAAGTAACCTAATTGATCATCCAATGACACAAACACACCTATTGGATGCACAAGATTGGTTAAAAACCCTAATTGGACAAGAATAAGCCTAGGGAGGACGAAAATGACCTAATTGATCATCCAATGACACAAACACACCTATTGGATGCACAAGATTGGTTAAAAACCCTAATTGGACAAGAATATGCCTAGGGAGGACGAAAATGACCTAAATGTTAATCCAATGATACAAACACACCTATTGGATGCACAAGATTGGTTAAAAACCCTAATTGAACAAGAATATGCCTAGGGAGGACGAAAATGACCTAAATGTTAATCCAATGACACAAATGAACTTTTTAGATGTACAAGATTGGTTAAAAACCCTAATTGGACAAGAATAAGCCTAGGGAGGACGAAAATGACCTAATTGATCATCCAATGACACAAACACACCTATTGGATGCACAAGATTGGTTAAAAACCCTAATTGGACAAGAATAAGCGTAGGGAGAACGAAAATGACCTAAATGTTAATCCAATGACACAACTCAACTTATTGGATGCACAAGATTGGTTAAGAACCCTAATTGGATAAGAATAAGCCTAGGGAGGACGAAAATGACCTAATTGATTATCCAATGACACAAACACACCTATTGGATGCACAAGATTGGTTAAAAACCCTAATTGAACAAGAATATGCCTAGGGAGGACGAAAATGACCTAAATGTTAATCCAATGACACAAATGAACTTATTAGATGTACAAGATTGGTTAAAAACCCTAATTGGACAAGAATAAGCCTAGGGAGGTCGAAAATGACCTAATTGATCATCCAATGACCCAAACACACCTATTGGATGCACAAGATTGGTTAAAAACCCTAATTGGACAAGAATATGCCTATGGAGGACGAAAATGACCTAAATATTAATTCAATGACACAAACAAAGTTATTGGATGCACAAGATTGGTTAAAAACCCTAATTGGACAAGAAATAGCCTAGGGAGGACGAAAATGACCTAATTGATCATCCAATGACACAAACACACCTATTGGATGCACATGATCGGTTAAAAACCCAAATTGGACAAGAAATAGACTAGGGAGGACGAAAATGACCTAATTGATCATCCAATGACACAAACACACCTATTGGATGCACAAGATTGGTTAAAAACCCTAATTGGACAAGAATAAGCCTATGGAGGACGAAAATGACCTAATTGATCATCCAATGACACAAACACACCTATTGGATGCACAAGATTGGTTAAAAACCCTAATTGGACAAGAATATGTCAGAATATGCCTAGGGAGGACGTAAATGACCTAATTGATCATCCAATGACACAAATGAACTTATTGGATGCACAACTTTGGTTAAAAACCCTAATTGGACAAGAATATGCCTAGGGAGGACGAAAATGACCTAAATGTTAATCCAATGAAACAAACACACCTATTGGATAAACATGATTGGTTAAAAACCCTAATTGGACAAGAATATGCCTAGGGAGGACGAAAATGACCTAAATGTAAATCCAATGACACAAACAAACTTATTGGATGCACAAGATTTGTTAAAAACCCTAATTGGACAAGAATAAGCCTAGGGAGGACGAAAATGACCTAAATGTTAATCCAATGACACAACTCAACTTATTGGATGCACAAGATTGGTTGAAAACCCTAATTGGACAAGAATAAGCCTAGGGAGGACGAAAATGACCTAAATATAAATTCACTGAAACAAACAAACTTATTGGATGCACAAGATTGGTTAAAAACCCTAATTGGACAAGAATAAGCCTAGGGAGGACGAAAATGACCTAATTGATCATCCAATGACACAAACACACCTATTGGATGCACAAGATTGGTTAAAAACCCTAATTGGACAAGAATATGCCTAGGGAGGACGAAAATGACCTAAATGTTAATCCAATAACATAAATGAACTTATTGGATGCACAAGATTGGTTAAAAACCCTAATTGGACAAGAATAAGCCTAGGGAGAACGAAAATGACCTAAATGTAATTCCAATGACACAACTCAACTTATTGGATGCACAAGATTGGTTAAAAACCCTAATTGGACAAGAATATGCCTAGGGAGGACGAAAATGACCTAAATGTGAATCCAATGAAACAAATGAACTTATTGGATGCACAAGATTGGTTAAAAACCCTAACTGGACAAGAATATGCCTAGGGAGGACGAAAATGACCTAATTGATCATCCAATGACACAAACACACCTATTGGATGCACAAGATTGGTTAAAAACCCTAATTGGACAAGAATAAGCCTAGGGAGGACGAAAATGACCTAATTGATCATCCAATGACACAAACACACCTATTGGATGCACAAGATTTGTTGAAAACCCTAATTGGACAAGAATAAGCCTGGGGAGGAAGAAAATGACCTAATTTATTATCCAATGACACAAACACACATATTGGTTGCACAAGATTGGTTAAAAACCATAATTGGACAAGAATAAGCCTAGGGAGGACGAAAATGACCTAATTGATCATCCAATGACACAAACACACCTATTGGATGCACAAGATTGTTTAAAACCCTAATTGGACAAGAATATGCCTAGGGAGGACGAAAATGACCTAAATATTAATTCAATGACACAAACAAAGTTATTGGATGCACAAGATTGGTTAAAAACCCTAATTGGACATGAATAAGCCTAGGGAGGACAAAAATGACCTAATTGATCATCCAATGACACAAACACAACTATTGGATGCACAAGATTGGTTAAAAACCCTAATTGTACAAGAATAAGCCTAGAGAGGAAGAAAATGACCTAATTTATCATCCAATGACACAAACACACCTATTGGATGCACAAGATTGGTTAAAAACCCTAATTGGACAATAATAAGCCTAGGGAGGACGAAAAGGACCTAATTGATCATCCAATGACACAAACACACCTATTGGACAAGAATATGCCTAGGGAGGACGAATATGATCTAAATGTTAATCCAATAACATAAATGAACTTATTGGATGCACAAGATTGGTTAAAAACCCTAATTGGACAAGAATAAGCCTAGGGAGAACGAAAATGACCTAAATGTTATTCCAATGACACAACTCAACTTATTGGATGCACAAGATTGGTTTAAAACCCTAATTGGACAAGAATATGCCTAGGGAGGACGAATATGACCTAAATGTTAATCCAATAACATAAATGAACTTATTGGATGCACAAGATTGGTTAAAAACCCTAATTGGACAAGAATAAGCCTAGGGAGAACGAAAATTACCCAAATGTTATTCCAATGACACAACTCAACTTATTGGATGCACAAGATTGGTTTAAAACCCTAATTGGACAAGAATATGCCTAGGGAGGACGAAAACGACCTAAATGTGAATCCAATGAAACAAATGAACTTATTGGATGCACAAAATTGGTTAAAAACCTAATTGGACAAGAATAAGCCTAGGGAGAATGAAAATGACCTAAATGTTAATCCAATGACACAACTCAACTTATTGGATGCACAAGATTGGTTAAAAACCCTAATTGGACAAGAATAAGCCTAGGGAGGACGAAAATGACCTAATTGATCATCCAATGACACAAACACACCTATTGGATGCACAAGATTGGTTAAAAACCCTAATTGGACAAGAATAAGCCTAGGGAGAACGAAAATGACCTAAATGTTAATCCAATGACACAACTCAACTTATTTGATGCACAAGATTGGTTAAAAACCCTAATTGGACAAGAATATGCCTAGGGAGGACGAAAATGACCTAAATGTGAATCCAATGAAACAAATGAACTTATTGGATGCACAAGATTGGTTAAAAACCTAATTGGACAAGAATAAGCCTAGGGAGAATGAAAATGACCTAAATGTTAATCCAATGACACAACTCAACTTATTGGATGCACAAGATTGGTTAAAAACCCTAATTGGACAAGAATAAGCCTAGGGAGGACGAAAATGACCTAATTGATCATCCAATGACACAAACACACCTATTGGATGCACAAGATTGGTTAAAAACCCTAATTGGACAAGAATATGCCTAGGGAGGACGAAAATGACCTAATTGATCATCCAATGACACAAACACACCTACTGGATGCACAAGATTGGTTAAAAACCCTAACTGGACAAGAATATGCCTAGGGAGGACGAAAATGACCTAATTAATCATCCAATGACACAAACACACCTATTGGATGCACAAGATTGGTTAAAAACCCTAATTGGACAAGAATAAGCCTAGGGAAGACGAAAATGACCTAAATGCTAATCCAATGACACAAATCAACTTATTGGATGCACAAGATTGGTTAAAAACCCTAATTGGGCAAGAATAAGCCTAGGGAGGACGAAAATGACCTAATTGATCATCCAATGACACAAACACACCTATTGGATGCACAAGATTGGTTAAAAACCCTAATTGGACAAGAATAAGCCTAGGGAGGACGAAAATGACCTAATTGATCATCCAATGACACAAACCCTCCTATTGGATGCACAAGATTGGTTAAAAACCCTAACTGGACAAGAATATGCATAGGGAGGACGAAAATGACCTAATTGATCATCCAATGACACAAACACACCTATTGGATGCACAAGATTGGTTAAAAACCCTAATTGGACAAGAATATGCCTAGGGAGAACGAAAATGACCTAAATGTTAATCCAATGATACAACTCAACTTATTGGATGCACAAGATTGGTTAAAAACCCTAATTGGACAAGAATAAGCCTAGGGAGGACGAAAATGACCTAATTGATCATCCAATGACACAAACACACCTATTGGATGCACAAGATTGGTTAAAAACCCTAATTGGACAAGAATAAGCCTAGGGAGAACGAAAATGACCTAAATGTTAATCCAATGACACAACTCAACTTATTGGATGCACAAGTTTGGTTAAAAACCCTAATTGGACTAGAATATGCCTAGGGAGGACGAAAATGACCTAATTGATCATCCAATGACACAAACACACCTATTGGATGCACAAGATCGGTTAAAAATCCTAATTGGACAAGAATAAGCATAGGGAGGACGAAAGTGACCTAATTGATCATCCAATGACACAAACACACCTATTGGATGCACAAGATTGGTTAAAAACCCTAATTGGACAAGAATATGCCTAGGGAGGACGAAAATGACATAAATGTTAATCCAATGACACAAACGAACTTATTGGATGCACAAGATTGGTTAAAAACCCTAATTGGACAAGAATAAGCCTAGGGAGGACGAAAATGACCTAATTGATCATCCAATGACACAAACACACCTATTGGATGCACAAGATTGGTTAAAAACCCTAATTGGACAAGAATATGCCTAGGGAGGACGAAAATGACCTAAATATTAATTCAATGACATAAACAAACTTGTTGGATGCACAAGATTGGTTAAAAATCCTAATTGGACAAGAATAAGCCTAGGGAGGACGAAAATGACCTAATTGATCATCCAATGACACAAACACACCTATTGGATGGACAAGTTTGGTTAAAAACCCTAATTGGACAAGAATATGCCTAGGGAGGACGAAAATGACCTAAATGTTAATCCAATGACACAAATGAACTTATTGGATGCACAAGATTGGTTAAAAACCCTAATTGGACAAGAATAAGCCTAGGGAGGACGAAAATGACCTAATTGATCATCCAATGACACAAACACACCTATTGGATGCACAAGATTGGTTAAAAACCCTAATTGGACAAGAATATGCCTAGGGAGGACGAAAATGACCTAAATATTAATTCAATGACACAAACAAAGTTATTGGATGCAAAGATTGGTTAAAAACCCTAATTGGACAAGAATAAGCCTAGGGAGGACGAAAATGACCTAATTGATCATCCAATGACACAAACACACCTATTGGATGCACAAGATTGGTTAAAAACCCTAATTGGACAAGAATAAGCCTAGGGAGGACGAAAATGACCTAATTGATCATCCAATGACACAAACACACCTATTGGATGCACAAGATTGGTTAAAAACCCTAATTGGACAAGAATATGCCTAGGGAGGACGAAAATGACCTAAATATTAATTCAATGACACAAACAAAGTTATTGGATGCACAAGATTGATTAAAAACCCTAATTTGACAAGAATAAGTGTAGGTAGGATGAAAATGACCTAATTGATCATCCAATGACACAAACACACCTATTGGATGCACAAGATTGGTTAAAAACCCTAATTGGACAAGAATAAGCCTAGGGAGGACGAAAATGACCTAATTGATCATCCAATGACACAAACACACCTATTGGATGCACAAGATTGGTTAAAAACCCTAATTGGACAAGAATAAGCCTAGGGAGGACGAAAATGACCTAATTGATCATCCAATGAATCAAACACACCTATTGGATGCACAAGATTGGTTAAAAACCCTAATTGGACAAGAATAAGCCTAGGGAGGACGAAAATGACCTAATTGATCATCCAATGACACAAACACACCTATTGGATGCACAAGATTGGTTAAAAACCCTAATTGGACAAGAATAAGCCTAAGGAGGACGAAAATGACTTAAATGTTAATCCAATGACACAACTCAACTTATTGGATGCACAAGATTGGTTAAAAACCCTAATTGGACAAGAATAAGCCTAGGGAGGACGAAAATGACCTAATTGATCATCCAATGACACAAACACACCTATTGGATGCACAAGATTGGTTAAAAACCCTAATTGGACAAGAATAAGCTTAGGGAGGACGAATATGACCTAAATGTTAATCCAATGACACAACTCAACTTATTGGATGCACAAGATTGGTTAAAAACCCTAATTGGACAAGAATAAGCCTAGGGAGGACGAAAATGACCTAATTGATCATCCAATGACACAAACACACCTATTGGATGCACAAGATTGGTTAAAAACCCTAATTGGACAAGAATAAGCCTAGGGAGGACGAAAATGACCTAATTGATCATCCAATGACACAAACACACCTATTGGATGCAAAAGATTGGTTAAAAACCCTAATTGGACAAGAATATGCCTAGGGAGGACGAAAATAACCTAAATATATTCAATGACACAAACAAACTTATTGGATGCACAAGATTGGTTAAAAACCCTAATTGGACAAGAATAAGCCTAGGGAGGACAAAAATGACCTAATTGATCATCCAATGACACAACCACACCTATTGGATGCACAAGATTGGTTAAAAACCCTAATTGGACAAGAATATGCCTAGGGAGGACGAAAATGACCTAAATGTTAATGCAATGACACAAATGAACTTATTGGATGCACAAGATTGGTTAAAAACCCTAATTGGACAAGAATAAGCCTAGGGAGGACAAAAATGACCTAATTGATCATCCAATGACACAAACACACCTATTCGACGCACAAGATTGGTTAAAAACCCTAATTGGACAAGAATAAGCCTACGGAGGACGAAAATGACCTAAATGTGAATCCAATGACACAACTCAACTTATTGGATGCACAAGATTGGTTAAAAACCCTAATTGGACAAGAATAAGCCTAGGGAGGACGAAAATGACCTAATTGATCATCCAATGACACAAACACACCTATTGGATGCAAAAGATTGGTTAAAAACCCTAATTGGACAAGAATAAGCCTAGGGAGGACGAAAATGACCTAATTGATCATCCAATGACACAAACACACCTATTGGATGCAAAAGATTGGTTTAAAACCCTAGTTGGACAAGAATATGCCTAGGGAGGACAAAAATGACCTAAATTGATCATCCAATGACACAAACACACCTATTGGATGCACAAGATTGGTTAAAAACCCTAATTGGACAAGAATAAGACTAGGAAGGACGAAAATGACCTAAATATATATTCAATGACACAAACAAACTTATTGGATGCACAAGATTGGTTAAAAACCCTAATTGGACAAGAATAAGCCTAGGGAGGACGAAAATGACCTAATTGATCATCCAATGACACAAACACACCTATTGGATGCACAAGATTGGTTAAAAACCCTAATTGGACAAGAATAATCCTAGGGAGGACGAAAATGACCTAATTGATCATCCAATGACACAAACACACCTATTGGATGCAAAAGATTGGTTAAAAACCCTAGTTGGACAAGAATATGTCTAGGGAGGACAAAAATGACCTAATTGATCATCCAATGACACAAACACGCCTATTGGATGCACAAGATTGGTTAAAAACCCTAGTTGGACAAGAATATGCCTAGGGAGGACGAAAATGACCTAATTGATCATCCAATGACACAAATGAACTTATTGGATGCACAAGATTGGTTAAAAACCCTAGTTGGACAAGAATATGCCTAGGGAGGACGAAAATGACCTAATTGATCATCCAATGACACAAATGAACTTATTGGATGCACAAGATTTGTTAAAAACCCTAATTGGACAACAATAAGCCTAGGGAGGACGAAAATGACCTAATTGATCATCCAATGACACAAACACACCTATTGGAAGCACAAGATTGGTTAAAAACCCTAGTTGGACAAGAATATGCCTAGGGAGGACGAAAATGACCTAATTGATCATCCAATGACATAAATGAACTTATTGGATGCACAAGATTGGTTAAAAACCCTAATTGGACAAGAATAAGCATAGAAAGGACGAAAATGACCTAATTGATCATCCAATGACACAAACACACCTATTGGATGCACAAGATTGGTTAAAAACCCTAATTGGACAAGAATATGCCTAGGGAGGACGAAAATGACCTAAATGTTAATCCATTGACACAAATGAACTTATTGGATGCACAAGATTGGTTAAAAATCCTAATTGGACGAAAATGACTTAATTGATCATCCAATGACACAAACACACCTATTGGATGCACAAGATTGGTTAAAAACCCTAATTGGACAAGAAGAAGCCTAGGGAGGACGAAAATGACCTAATTGATCATCCAATGACACAAACACACCTATTGGATGCACAAGATTGGTTTAAAACCCTAGTTGGACAAGAATATGCCTAGGGAGGACGAAAATGACCTAAATATTAATTCAATGACACAAACAAACTTGTTGGATGCACAAGATTGGTTAAAAACCCTAATTGGACAAGAATAAGCCTAGGGAGGACGAAAATGACCTAATAGATCATCCAATGACACAAACACACCTATTGGATGCACAAGATTGGTTAAAAACCCTAATTGGACAAGAATAAGCCTAGGGAGGACGAAAATGACCTAATTGATCATCCAATGACACAAACACACCTATTGGATGCACAAGATTGGTTAAAAACCCTAATTGGACAAGAATAAGCATAGGGAGGACGAAAATGACCTAATTCATCATCCAATGACACAAACACACCTATTGGATGCACAAGATTGGTTAAAAATCCTAATTGGACAAGAATATGCCTAGGGAGGACGAAAATGATCTAATCGATCATCCAATGACACAAACACACCTATTTGATGCACAAGATTGGTTAAAAACCATAATTGGACAAGAATAAGCCTAGGGAGGACGAAAATGACCTAATTGATCATCCAATGACACAAACACACCTATTGGATGCACAAGATTGGTTAAAAACCCTAATTGGACAAGAATAAGCCTAGGGAGGACTAAAATGACCTAATTGATCATCCAATGACACTAATGAACTTATTGGATGCACAAGATTGGTTAAAAACCCTAATTGGACAAGAATAAGCCTAGGGAGAACGAAAATGACCTAAATGTTAATCCAATGACACAACTCAACTTATTGGATGCACAAGATTGGTTAAAAACCCTAATTGGACAAGAATATGCCTAGGGAGGACGAAAATGTCCTAAATAAGATTCCAATGAAACAAATGAACTTATTGGATGCACAAGATTGGTTAAAAACCTAATTGGACAAGAATAAGCCTAGGGAGAATGAAAATGACCTAAATGTTAATCCAATGACACAACTCAACTTATTGGATGCACAAGATTGGTTCAAAACCCTAATTGGACAAGAATAAGCCTAGGGAGGACGCAAATGACCTAATTGATCATCCAATGACACAAACACACCTATTGGATGCACAAGATTGGTTAGAAACCCTAATTGGACAAGAATATGCCTAGGGAGGACGAAAATGACCTAAATGTTAATCCGATGACACAAATGAACTTATTGGATGCACAAGATTGGTTAAAAACCCTAATTGGACAAGAATAAGCCTAGGGAGGACGAAAATGACCTAAATGCTAATCCAATGACACAACTCAACATATTGGATGCACAAGATTGGTTAAAAACCCTAATTGGGCAAGAATAAGCCAAGGGAGGACGAAAATGACCTAATTGATCATCCAATGACACAAACATACCTATTGGATGCACAAGATTAGTTAGAAAACCCTAATTGGACAAGAATAGGCCTAGAGAGGACGAAAATGACCTAATTGATCATCCATTGCCACAAACACACCTATTGGATGCACAAGATTGTTTACAAACACTAATTCGACAAGAATATGCCTAGGGAGGACGAAAATGACCTAAATTGATTATCCAATGACACAAACACACCTATTGGATGCACAAGATTGGTTAAAAACGCTAATTGGACAAGAATATACCTAGGGAGGACGAAAATGACCTAAATGTTAATCCAATGACACAAATGAACTTATTGGATGCACAAGATTGGTTAAAAACCCTAATTGGACAAGAATAAGCCTAGGGAGGACGAAAATGACCTAAATGTTAATACAACGACACAAACTCACCTATTGGATGCACAAGATTGGTTAAAAACCCTAATTGGACATGAATAAGCCTAGGGAGGACGAAAATGACCTAATTGATCATCCAATGACACAAACACACCTATTGGATGCACAAGATTGGTTAAAAACCCTTATTGGACAAGAATAAGCCTATGGAGGACGAAAATGACCTAATTGATCATCCAATGACACAAACACACCTATTGGATGCACAAGATTGGTTAAAAACCCTAATTGGACAAGAATATGCCTAGGGAGGACGAAAATGACCTAAATGTTAATCCAATGACACAAATGAACTTATTAGATGTACAAGATTGGTTAAAAACCCTAATTTGACAAGAATATCCCTAGGGAGGACGAAAATGACATAATGTTAATCCAATGACACAAATGAACTTATTGGATGCACAAGATTGGTTATAAACCCTAATTGGACAAGAATATGCCTGGGGAGGACGAAAATGACCTAAATGTTAATCCAATGACACAACTCAACTTATTGGATGCACAAGATTGGTTAAAAACCCTAATTGGACAAGAATAAGCCTAGGGAGGACGAAAATGACCTAATTGATCATCCAATGACACAAACACACCTATTGGATGCACAAGATTGGTTAAAAACCCTAATTGGACAAGAATATGCCTAGGGAGGACGAAAATGACCTAAATGTTAATCCAATGACACAAATGAACTTATTGGATGATCAAGATTGCTTAAAAACCCTAATTGGACAAGAATAAGCATAGGGAGGACGAAAATGACCTAATTGATCATCTAATGACACAAACACACCTATTGGATGCACAAGATTGGTTAAAAACCCTAACTGGACAAGAATATGCCTAGGGAGTACGAAAATGACCTAATTGATCATCCAATGACACAAATTAACTTATTGGATGCACAAGATTGGTTAAAAACCCTAATTGGACAATAATAAGCCTAGGGAGGACGAAAATGACCTAATTGATCATCCAATGACACAAACACACCTATTGGATGCACAAGATTGGTTAAAAACCCTAATTGGACAAGAATATGCCTAGGGAGGACGAAAATGACCTAAATGTTAATCCAATGACACAAATGAACTTATTGGATGATCAAGATTGCTTAAAAAACCTAATTGGACAAGAATAAGCCTAGGGAGGACGAAAATGACCTAATTGATCATCCAATGACACAAACACACCTATTGGATGCACAAGATTGGTTAAAAACCCTAACTGGACAAGAATATGCCTAGGGAGGACGAAAATGACCTAATTGATCATCCAATGACACAAACACACCTATTGGATGCACAAGAGTGGTTAAAAACCCTAATTGGACAAGAATATGCCTAGGGAGGACGAATATGACCTAAATGTTAATCCAATAACACATATGAACTTATTGGATGCACTAGATTGGTTAAAAACCCTAATTGGACAAGAATAAGCCTAGGGAGAACGAAAATGACCTAAATGTTAATCCAATGACACAACTCAACTTATTGGATGCACAAGATTGGTTAAAAACCCTAATTGGACAAGAATAAGCCTAGGGAGGACGAAAATGACCTAATTGATCATCCAATGACACAAACACACCTATTGGAGGCACAAGATTGGTTAAAAACCCTAGTTGGACAAGAATAAGCCTAGGGAGGACGAAAATGACCTAATTGATCATACAATGACACAAATGAACTTATTGGATGCACAAGATTGGTTAAAAACCCTAATTGGACAAGAATAAGCCTAGGGAGGACGAAAATGACCTAATTGATCATCCAATGACACAAACACACCTATTGGATGCACAAGATTGGTTAAAAACCCTAGTTGGATAAGAATAAGCCTAGGGAGGACGAAAATGACCTAATTGATCATCCAATGACACAAATGAACTTATTGGATGCACAAGATTGGTTAAAAACCCTAATTGGACAAGAATAAGCCTAGGGATGACGAAAATGACCTAATTGATCATCCAATGACACAAACACACCTATTGGATGCACAAGATTGGTTAAAAACCCTAACTGGACAAGGATATGCCTAGGGAGGACGAAAATGACCTAATTGATTATCCAATGACACAAACACACCTATTGGATGCACAAGATTGGTTAAAAACCCTAATTGGAAAAGAATATGCCTAGGGAGGACGAATATGACCTAAATGTTAATCCAATAACATAAATGAACTTATTGGATGCACAAGATTGGTTAAAAACCCTAATTAGACAAGAATAAGCCTAGGGAGAACGAAAATGACCTAAATGTTATTCCAATGACACAACTCAACTTATTGGATGCACAAGATTGGTTAAAAACCCTAATTGGACAAGAATATGCCTAGGGAGGACGAAAATGACCTAAATGTGAATCCAATGAAACAAATGAACTTATTGGATGCACAAGATTGGTTAAAAACCTAATTGGACAAGAATAAGCCTAGGGAGAACGAAAATGACCTAAATGTTAATCCAATGACACAACTCAACTTATTGGATGCACAAGATTGGTTAAAAACCCTAATTGGACAAGAATAAGCCTAGGGAGGACGAAAATGACCTAATTGATCATCCAATGACACAAACACACCTATTGGAGGCCCAAGATTGGTTAAAAACCCTAGTTGGGCAAGAATAAGCCTAGGGTGGACGAAAATGACCTAATTGATCATCCAATGACACAAATGAACTTATTGGATGCACAAGATTGGTTAAAAACCCTTATTGGACAAGAATAAGCCTAGGAAGGACGAAAATGACCTAATTGATCATCCAATGACACAAACACACCTATTGGATGCACAAGATTGGTTAAAAACCCTAATTGGACAAGAATATGCCTAGGGAGGACGAAAATGACCTAAATGTTAATCCAATGACACAAATGAACTTATTGGATGCACAAGATTGGTTAAAAACCCTAATTGGACAAGAAAAAAAGCCTAGGGAGCAAGAAAATGACCTAAATGTTAATCCAATGACACAACTCAACTTATTGGATGCACAAGATTGGTTAAAAACCCTAATTGGACAAGAATAAGCCTATGGAGGACGAAAATGACCTAATTGATCATCCAATGACACAAACATACCTATTGGATGCACAAGATTGGTTAAAAACCTTAATTGGACAAGAATCAGCCTAGGGAGGACGAAAATGACCTAAATGTTAATCCAATGACACAACTCAACTTATTGGATGCACAAGATTGGTTAAAAACCCTAATTGGACAAGAATAAGCCTAGGGAGGACGAAAATGACCTAATTGATCATCCAATGACACAAACACACCTATTGGATGCACAAGATTGGTTAAAAACCCTAATTGGACAAGAATATGCCTAGGGAGGACGAAAATGACCTAAATATTAATTCAATGACACAAACTAACTTATCGGATGCACAAGATTGGTTAAAAACCCTAATTGGACAAGAATATGCCTAAGGATGACGAAAATGACCTAATTGATCATCCAATGACACAAACACACCTATTGGATGCACAAGATCGGTTAAAAACCCTAATTGGACAAGAATAAGCCTAGGGAGGACGAAAATGAACTAATTGATCATCCAATGACACAAACACACCTATTGGATGCACAAGATTGGTTAAAAACCCTAATTGGACAAGAATATGCCTAGGGAGGACGAAAATGACCTAATTGATCATCCAATGACACAAATGAACTTGTTGGATGCACAAGATTAGTTAAAAACCCTAATTGGACAAGAATAAGCCTAGGGAGGAAGAAAATAACCTAATTGATCATCCAATGACACAAACACACCTATTGGATGCACAAGATTGGTTAAAAACCCTAATTGGACAAGAATATGCCTAGGGAGGACGAAAATGACCTAATTGATCATCCAATGACACAAACACACCTATTGGATGCACAAGATTGGTTAAAAACCAAAATTGGACAAGAATAAGCCTAGGGAGGACGAAAATGACCTAATTGATCATCCATTGCCACAAACACAGCTATTGGATACACAAGATTGATTAAAAACCCTAATTGGACAAGAATAAACCTAGGGATGACGAAAATGAGCTAAATGTTAATCCAATGACACAACTCAACTTATTGGATGCACAAGATTGGTTAAAAACCCTAATTGGACAAGAATAAGCCTAGGGAGGACGAAAATGACCTAATTGATCATCCAATGACACAAACACACCTATTGGATGCACAAGATTGGTTAAAAACCCTAATTGGACAAGAATATGCCTAGGGAGGACGAAAATGACCTAATTGATCATCCAATGACACAAACACACCTATTGGATGCACAAGATTGGTTAAAAACCCTAATTGGACAAGAATATGCCTAGGGAGGACGAAAATGACCTAATTGATCATCCAATGACCCAAACACACCTATTGGATGCTCATGATTGGTTAAAAACCCTAATTGGACAACAATAAGCGTAGGGAGGACGAAAATGACCTAATTGATCATCCAATGACACAAACACACCTATTGGATGCACAAGATTGGTTAAAAACCCTAATTGGACAAGAATATGCCTAGGGAGGACGAAAATGACCTAAATATTAATTCAATGACACAAACAAAGTTATTGGATGCACAAGATTGGTTAAAAACCCTAATTGGACAAGAATAAGCCTAGTGAGGACGAAAATGACCAAATTGATCATCCAATGACACAAACACACCTATGGGATGCACAAGATTGGTTAAAAACCCTAATTGGACAAGAATAAGCCTAGGGAGGAAGAAAATGACCTAATTTATCATCCAATGACACAAACACACCTATTGGATGCACAAGATTGGTTAAAAACCCTAATTGGACAAGAATAAGCCTAGGGAGGACGAAAATGACCTAATTGATCATCCAACGACACAAACACACCTATTGGATGCACAAGATTGGTTAAAAACCCTAATTGGACAAGAATATGTCTAGGGAGGAAGAAAATGACCTAATTTATCATCCAATGACACAAACACACCTATTGGATGCACAAGATTGGTTAAAAACCCTAATTGGACAAGAATAAGCCTAGGGAGGACGAAAATGACCTAATTGATCATCCAACGACACAAACACACCTATTGGATGCACAAGATTGGTTAAAAACCCTAATTGGACAAGAATATGTCTAGGGAGGACGAAAATGTTGGTACCAGTAACCTCTGTTAAATGAAAATTATGCGGAAGATTACCTATTTTTAGAGATATGCGCAGCAGTTTAACAAATCGTACATTTATTAAACACAGCATCAGAATAAGGTCCCAAAAAATACAATACAAATGAATGCACAAAGTATATGGATCAAATAATATATTGAGAGATGCACCAGTTACGTTTATTGTTCAAGATATTGATTCACTTACAATCATGCTGGAAACAGTCTTTCATGTAGTATCAAAGTATGCAGAAAGATATTCAAGCATTCAATCAATATCAGACAAATACACACTGCAGAAATTAAAAAGAGATAAGGGTAAGAAAGATTGTACGCAGTGATTTATACTGGTTCAGCCGTTGTTGAACGACCTACATCCAGTCCCAAGATCAAATCCAATCTTGGCCTTTCCAATAGAATATCTCAGAATCCGTTTACAGATGTTCTAGCTCCTCGCCTATCAATCTAAAACGATTCTTTCTATTCTATTCTTATCTCCCTGAATCCCAGAGTTTATCTCCCATAAACTCTTCCAAGATTACAGTCAAGTTTCTTCTTGATGAGACCTCTCAATCACAGAAGATAACTACCAGTTAAGACTGGATTTCTCAATGTTATTTGTTTTAAGAATTTGTTTACAGATGTATCTAATCAGAAATTACACAGAAATTTCTTCAACAGTTTTCTTCTCTAAAGTTGTTTCTCCAGCAATCTTTCTCAGTTCTTGTGGATCATGAAAGATGAATCTTTATAACTGAAAAAGTAATGTTCAAAGTTATTTCACAGTGAGAAACAAAGATATCAGAAAGTTATGTGTATGTTGTTGTGTATTTTAAGAAGATACTGAAAAACAGTTTATATAGTTTCAGGAAAAACAACATATGAATCGATTTATCCAATCGATTCATTAAACTCATAATGCTGGTTAATCGATTTCTTCAATCGATTTCGCGAGTCTTGTTTTTCTTGAATCTTGAAACTGTACATACTAATCGATTTGCTCAATCGATTATTTTAAGTAGTTCTTCAAACTTTGATGACAGTATATGATTAAATCGATTTGCAGAATCGACTTGATGTGTTTTGTTCAAACAACGAGATCAAAACCATCGATGTGCTTAATCGATTTTACCATTCAGTCATCTCTGTTTATAAAACTTTTATGTCAATCGATTGTGCCAATCGATTGTGGATCTTAAGTCTGAAGTACTTTTCATCAGTTGGGTTATCCAATCGATTTACCAAGTCGATTGATACCAACTTTTATTACACAGATGTATATAAACAGATTGTAGTAATCGATTGTGTATGTTCCAGACCTGAGTTATTTTGAAACTTGTTTTAGTGAATCGATTGGCCTAATCGATTTAGTAAACAGGTTTGGCTCTGGGACATTAACAATCGATTGTTTCAATCGATGTAGACAAAAACAAAATTAAAGAAGTGATTATTTCAATCGATTTGCCAAATCGATTGCCTGCAAAACGTGCTACTGACTTGCACATTTTAAATTTAGTAAGCATGTCAATCGATTTGTCCAATCGATTTAAACAATCAGTTTAGTCTTGGTGATTCACTCAATCGATGTGCCTAATCGATTTGTGGCAAACTGGCTCTCTGACTTGTACAATTTATTTTCCAATATGTGTACCAATCGATTTGGAGAATCGATTGATAGCCCGTTAGTTTTCTTTAAGGATGTACAAATCGATTGTGCTAATCGATTGGGTAACACCAAACTTTGTAAACTTATTCAACCCTGTTATAGAATCGATTGTACTAATCGATGTGCTCATGGATCTTCAAGATTTTGTTGATTCCTTGAGTTCCAAGCAATTGTCTCGAGTATGTAGGATTGAATTTGTTGTTCCTGAAATTTTTCTCAGTTGACAATGTTAGATGTATTTCAAATTGGATGCTTGTCAATAACATCAAAAACGAACATATGTCTAACAATCTCCCCCTTTTTGATTTAAGTGACAAACATGCAATTTTAACTTGAGAAAAATAATTATGAGTAACAGTTTTAGTAGAGCTCCCCCTAAGTTCAATATTCATAGAGAGTAAAGATAATGATTAGGAGCAATAAAACTGATAAAATAAAGCACAAGTTATAATTTCTCTCCCCCTTTTGTCAGTTAAGGCAAAAAGTGGTGAAAGAGAAATGTTAGCTCCCCCTGAGCAAACCTGAATACTGCTCTACAAAGAATCTAGAAAAGATTAGTAATAACAAGCAGTAATGCCAGTAATATTTTAACTTAGTTGAAAACAATTTTGAAATAGTGTACAAAACAGATTATGGCGCGCACTAGACAATATGAAAATGAAATGCAGCATTTGAAATGATTAACAATCTCAAGGTTCATAAATCAAACAGAATTACATTCATCATGATCATTACAAAACGAAAGCAAAAAGAAACAAAGACAAACAAAACTAAGAAGCCTAAGGTCCTAAACGCCTAGAGATGCTGGTCCTCATTATTAGTAGGGGATGAGGCTGAGACCGCTGTATTAACCTCAGCAGGTGTCTCCTCACCATGAGTTGCAGCAATCTCTACTGTTGTTGGAGCAGGTTCTTCAGCCGCCTGTCTTCCTATTTCAACAACATCGCTGAAGGACAACTTAATGCCCAGATGTTCCTGAATAGCTGCCACGTCTTGCGCCATCTGATTTTGGTCTGCTTGAATCTTCTGAATAGCAGCTTCAATCCTTTCATGAGATGCCTCCATCTTAGCGTTGTGAACTGCTTGTGCTGCCATAAATTCAAGCAGTTTGGTGAGCACTTCCGATTCTGCTGAAACATTCTCCGCAGCTGGTTGTTCAACACCTTGCTGGGTTTGTTCAGTAGAAGTCTGAGGTCGCTTCCAAACTCCATTGACTTTTCGCAGCTGCATTTGGTTCACGATGGATTCACCAAATGTTAGGACGGTCTTCGAGACTTCTTCACCCTTCAGAGATACTTTGAAGTGAGTGAGAATCTTCGTGACGAGCTGTGGATACGGAAGTACCAACTTCCCTTGAGCAGCTTCTAGCATGTGCCTGAGAACAATCCATGCCCAGCTCATCTTGAGCTCTTTGCATAGACCCCACAGTAGCACGATATCCAGCCGTTGCACAACTGCGTGATTTCCGGAACGTGGAACCAGCATCCGGGTGAGGGCGTACATCAGCATCCGTTGCTGAACCTTCATCTGGCCTATAGGGAGTGAAACAGATTCCACGAACCCTTCAACCATAAGATCCTGCACAGCTGCTTGCCTATCCAGATACTCTTCCCATCCGTCGTCATCAGCGTCTGCTTCGGTGCTGCCATCCACTGAGTTTCCAAAGTAGGGAAGTCCTGACAGAGTAGAGAACTCGTCGAAAGACATCGAAATCTTCTTCCCTTTGACTGTTGCTTTGAAGCCGGTGTCGGTCATCTTGAAATTTGAGTAGAATATCCGTATAAGATTCGGATATGTATCAAGCGAACATGATAAGAAGTCTTCTAAACCATGAAACCGGAGATGGTTTTGAAATGAAAAACCATTACTGTCGAAATAGCTGAAGTCCAAGATGCGTGCTTCGTGTATTTTCCGATTTACAAAAGCTTGCGGAAGTTTGAATTCATCAGCTTGATTTGGTGGAGGAGCAGTTGATTTCTTTGGAGTAGTCTTTTTCTGTGGAGTATTCTTTTTCTTTTTCCTTTGTGATATTTCCTTCATTGCGTCAGCTAGCAATTTTTCAGTCGGAGCTTCCTTTCTCTTTTTGGGTCTACCTTGATCAGGGGCAATACCTTTACCCTTATCTTGAGAAGCAATCTTGTGTGTAGGTATTGGTACCCGTTTTGGAAGAGTGGGTGGTGGAGACGGAGTCCTCCCACTAGATGAAGAAGATGAAGGTGAAAGAGAAGGAGTTCGGGGTTGAGTTTGCTTAACACGAGCCATTAACAAAAATTGTGACACGATGAAGATTTGAAGGAAAGAAAAGTGTTTGAGAGTTGAAAAACAGAAACTTTTTGAGAAATATTGCAGAAAATTGAAGTTGCAATCGATTAGGAAGATTGGAAAAGGATGGAAAATCGATTGTCACTGTTCCTTTTATAGAAAAAAATCCAGAAATCGATTTCTCCAATCGATTTGATGACCGTTACTGGGGAAGATCAACCAACAGAGCCGTTAGATCCTGCAACGGCTAGTAAAAACTGCAACGGTAACTATGCCAATCGATTACCCAAATCGATTCATGAAGTTACGCAATCGATTACCCAAATCGATTTCGTATCAACTTAACAGTTCTCACATCAGTTTAACTCAGAATACACTTCAACAATTAACTCAGAGTCGATGTCCCCAATCGATTCTTTTAAAGAAATCAACAGACTCAATCGATTTCCCAAATCGATTTCGAGCAATTTCAGAAGACTTTCATCTCAGTTCAGAAAAATACCTGCCTCAGCATCGATTTACCAAATCGATTCTTTTAAAGAAATAAAAACCACATATAAATCAATCGATTTCCCAAATCGATTTCGTGTTCACAGTTTTGAAAAAAAAGACATATTATGGGTCACATCGATTAGGTCAATCGATTGTGTAACACATTTTCATGTGTAATCACAGGACAATCGATTTCGCAAATCGATTTGACACATAATTCAGATCTGACTAGGATCAATTATGCCTAATTTTATCCTAATGTGACGGAAACTTTCCTTTGGCAATGCTTTGGTGAAGATGTCTACTAGCTGTTCAGTTGTGTTGACGTATTCCAACTTGATATTCCCACACTGAAACTGATCTCGAATGAAGTGATGCCGAATCTCGATATGCTTGGTCCTGGAATGCATAACTGGGTTCTTAGTGATACTGATCGCACTTGTGTTGTCGCACAAGATAGGAACAGTTCCTAAGTCCACACCAAAGTCTAACAAATGCTGTTTCATCCACATGATCTGAGCACAGCAACTTCCAGCTGCAATGTACTCAGCTTCTGCTGTTGACAAAGCGATACTGGTTTGCTTCTTGCTGAACCAAGATACAAGTGAATTACCCAGCAAATGACAAGTACCTGAGGTACTCTTCCTATCCAGTTTGCACCCAGCAAAATCTGAATCTGAATACCCAACCAAAGAACAAGTTGATCCCTTAGGATACCATAAACCAAGGTTCCTAGTTCCAACTAAATATCTGAAAATCCTCTTAACTGCACTAAGGTGAGACTCTTTAGGATTTGATTGATACCTCGCCCACAAACAAACACTGAACATGATGTCAGGCCTGCTTGCTGTGAGATAGAGCAATGATCCTATCATGCCTCTATACCTTGTAACATCCACTGGTTTACCCAACTCATCTCTATCTAAAAGGTTTCCTTGGCTCATAGGAGTATCAATGGGTTTGAAGCTATCAAATGAAAATTTCTTTATCAAGTCATTACAATATTTTGTTTGACTAATGAAGATACCTTGCTTGCTTTGGTTAATTTGAAATCCCAAAAAGTATGACAGTTCACCCATCATTGACATTTCAAATTGACCTTTCATTAGATTTTCAAAATTTTTGCATAGCTTATCATTTGTAGATCCAAATATTATGTCATCAACATAAACTTGGACCAGCAAGATATCTTTATCAGTAGTTTGTATGAAAAGAGTTTTATCCACATTTCCTCTTAAGAAATTTTGTGAAATGAGAAAGTTGCTAAGTTTCTCATACCAAGCTCTAGGAGCTTGTTTCAATCCATAGAGAGCTTTTGTTAGCTTGTAGACATGATTTGGAAATTCTGTATTTTCAAAACCAGGTGTTTGGCTAACAAAAACTTCTTCTTGGATCTCACCATTGAGAAAGGCACTTTTCACATCCATTTGATAAAGCTTAAAGTCCATTATACAAGCATAAGCAAGGAGGATTCTAATGGCTTCTAATCTGAGATGGTCCAAACAAATCCATGTGGATAAGTTGTAAAACCCTATTGGTTTTGACCATATCTATAGGGGGAAAAGAAGACTTAACAAGCTTGCTTTGCTCACAGGAGTCACACAGCCTATCTTTAGAAAACTTTCTATTGGGAAGGCCTATGACTAACTGCTTGCTAACAAGTCTATTCAGATGATCAATATGAATATGTGTGCAATGCGTTTATGCCATAACCATGTTTCATCAGCATTTGATAATAAGAAACAGGCAGAATTAACAGGCATATCAGTTAAATCTAACATGTATATATTATTAACTCTATTACCTACTAATTTCATGCTTTTGTCATGCTTGTTTTCAATTGTGCAAGAGAGTGGTGAAAAGCTTACTTGAAAACCATTGTCACACAGCTGACTTATACTTAGAAGGTTATGTTTCAGCCCTTCCACATATAAGACATTTTTAATTATGGCAGTTGATTTGCTGCCGATGTTACCTTCACCGCATATCTTGCCCTTGTTGTTATCGCCGTACTTTACGAAACCACCTTCTTTCAGATTAAGGGACACAAACATTGATTTGTCCCCTGTCATATGCTTTGAGCATCCACTATCAAGATACCATTGGTGTTTTGTGGATCTCAAGCATACCTGCAATAGGATTAGAATTTGTATTCAGGTCCCCAATACAAATTGGGTCCTGGGGGGTTAATTTTAACATCTTGTGTCTTCATTTTCCAAATCTGTTTACATCCTCTATTGGCAAGTCTTTTAAATTTGCAATTGTAAACAAAATGTCCTTTTCTACAACAGAAATGACAAGTGACAGCAGAGGATGCAAACTGTTTCGGTTTGACAAAGACATTATGCAAATGACTAGACTTAGCATATTTTTGGTTATTTTTAACATTTTCATAACCTATGCCACGTTTTGTCATATTCAGATTTGCATGCTTTTTGCTATTAAAACCAAGTCCAGATTTTAAATTGACACTTCTCTGGTTGCTAAGAATATCATTTAGTTTATCCTTGCTACTAGAGAGTTTCAATAAATCAGACTTCAATAATGCAACAGAATTCTCAAGATCAATGCATTTGGCAGATTTATCATATGAGTCCTTTTTCAGTTGTTCACATAAGTCCTCAATCTTTTTATAATCATTTTTCATTTGATCATGCAATTTACATTGTTGTTCAAGCATTTTCTTAGTGTTTACTAATTGCTTAACAGATTTAACATATTCAGCATGTAGTTCGTTAAATGCATCTTGCAGTTCATCAAAAGAAGGATTATATTGAGAGCTTACCTCACTTTCTGATTCAGAATCTGTTTTAGCCATAAGACACAGATTCGCTTCTTCCGTTTCAGAAGATGTGGACGAATCTTCGTTGTCATTCCACGCAATGTATGCTTTTCTGTTTTTCTGAGCTGGTTCCTTGCCTTTAGGTTTGGAATTTTTGTTCTTGTTCTGCAGCTTGTAACAATCAGCTTTTATATGACCAGGTTTGCCACATTCGTAGCATGTAACTGTTTTACTGTCATTGTTTTTCGAGCTGGATTGCTTTCTGAATTTACTGTCTTTCTTTTTCAGAAATTTCTTAAATCTTTTGACAAGTAGTCCCAGTTCAGGTTCTTCATCATCGTCACTGCTTGATTCATCTGAGCTGGTCTCATGTTCAGATTTGGACTGTTGTGTTTGGGCTTTCAACGACAATCCTTTACGTTTCCTGTCAATTTGCTCAGCTTCATTTAGTCGATGTAATTCCATCTCATGCTCTCTCAGTTTTCCAAACAATGTAGCTATTGTCATGCTTCCTAGATCCTTGGATTCTGCAATGGCAGTGATTTTTGGCTGCCATTCTCTAGTCAAACATCTCATTATTTTACTAATTTGCTGATCATTATCAATCTCTTTGCCTAAGGCATTCAGGTTGTTGACTATGTGCGTGAATCGGGTCTGCATGTCGTTTACTGATTCTTCTTTCTTCATGCTAAACAATTCGTACTCGTGCATGAGAGTGTTTATCCGAGCTCTCTTTACATCTGTGGTTCCTTCATGCGTTTGCTGAAGTGTATCCCACATTTGTTTTGCTGTTTTGCAATTTGAGACTCTAAAGAATTCATCATGACTCAAGGCTGCAGTTATAATGTTTTTTGCTTTGGCGTTGTACCCAACCTTCTTTTTGTCTTCATCAGTCCAGTCACTTTTTGGCTTTAGGATTGCTGATTCACCTGTACCTGTTATGGTTGGCACAAATGGTCCATTTTCTACAGCATCTAGAATATCAATACCACTAGCTTCAAGAAAAATTAACATGCGTTGTTTCCAATACATGTATGCGGCCCCGTTAAAAGCGGGAGGCCTAGCTAATGATGCACCCTCTCCTAGGAAATCAGAGGTCATGATTTTTGATGAGAGTTACTCTAACAAAAATTAGCTCTGATACCAATTGTTGGTACCAGTAACCTCTGTTAAATGAAAATTATGCGGAAGATTACCTATTTTTAGAGATATGCGCAGCAGTTTAACAAATCGTACATTTATTAAACACAGCATCAGAATAAGGTCCCAAAACTACAATACAAATGAATGCACAAAGTATATGGATCAAGGAATATATTGAGAGATGCACCAGTTACGTTTATTGTTCAAGATATTGATTCACTTACAATCATGCTGGAAACAGTCTTTCATGTAGTATCAAAGTATGCAGAAAGATATTCAAGCATTCAATCAATATCAGACAAATACACACTGCAGAAATTAAAAAGAGATAAGGGTAAGAAAGATTGTACGCAGTGATTTATACTGGTTCAGCCGTTGTTGAACGACCTACATCCAGTCCCAAGATCAAATCCAATCTTGGCCTTTCCAATAGAATATCTCAGAATCCGTTTACAGATGTTCTAGCTCCTCGCCTATCAATCTAAAACGATTCTTTCTATTCTATTCTTATCTCCCTGAATCCCAGAGTTTATCTCCCATAAACTCTTCCAAGATTACAGTCAAGTTTCTTCTTGATGAGACCTCTCAATCACAGAAGATAACTACCAGTTAAGACTGGATTTCTCAATGTTATTTGTTTTAAGAATTTGTTTACAGATGTATCTAATCAGAAATTACACAGAAATTTCTTCAACAGTTTTCTTCTCTAAAGTTGTTTCTCCAGCAATCTTTCTCAGTTCTTGTGGATCATGAAAGATGAATCTTCATAACTGAAAAAGTAATGTTCAAAGTTATTTCACAGTGAGAAACAAAGATATCAGAAAGTTATGTGTATGTTGTTGTGTATATTGAGAAGATACTAAAAAACAGTTTATATAGTTTCAGGAAAAACAACATATGCATCGATTTATCCAATCGATTCATTAAAGTCATAATGCTGGTTAATCGATTTCCTCAATCGATTTCGCGAGTCTTGTTTTTCTTGAATCTTGAAACTGTACATACTAATCGATTTGCTCAATCGATTATTTTAAGTAGTTCTTCAAACTTTGATGACAGTATATGATTAAATCGATTTGCAGAATCGACTTGATGTGTTTTGTTCAAACAACGAGATCAAAACCATCGATGTGCTTAATCGATTTAACCATTCAGTCATCTCTGTTTATAAAACTTTTATGTCAATCGATTGTGCCAATCGATTGTGGATCTTAAGTCTGAAGTACTTTTCATCAGTTGGGTTATTCAATCGATTTACCAAGTCGATTGATACCAACTTTTATTACACAGATGTATATAAACAGATTGTAGTAATCGATTGTGTATGTTCCAGGCCTGAGTTATTTTGAGACTTGTTTTAGTGAATCGATTGGCCTAATCGATTTAGTAAACAGGTTTGGCTCTGGGACATTACCAATCGATTGTTTCAATCGGTGTAGACAAAAACACCATTAAAGAAGTGATTATTTCAATCGATTTGCCAAATCGATTGCCTGCAAAACGTGCTACTGACTTGCACATTTTAAATTCAGTAAGCATGTCAATCGATTTGTCCAATCGATTTAAACAATCAGTTTAGTCTTGGTGATTCACTCAATCGATGTGCCTAATCGATTTGTGGCAAACTGGCTCTCTGACTTGTACAATTTATTTTCCAATATGTGTACCAATCGATTTGGAGAATCGATTGATAGCCCTTTTGTTTTCTTTAAGGATGTACAAATCGATTGTGCTAATCGATTGGGTAACACCAAACTTTGTAAACTTATTCAACCCTGTTATGGAATCGATTGTGCTAATCGATGTGCTCATGGATCTTCAAGATTTTGTTGATTCCTTGAGTTCCAAGCAATTGTTTCGAGTATGTAGGATTGAATTTGTTGTTCCTGAAATTTTTCTCAGTTGACAATGTTAGATGTATTTCAAATTGGATGCTTGTCAATAACATCAAAAACGAACATATGTCTAACACGGTTAAAAACCCTAATTGGACAAGAATAAGCCTAGGGAGGACGAAAATGACCTAATTGATCATCCAATGACACAAACACACCTATTGGATGCACAAGATTCGTTAAAAACCCTAATTGGACAAGAATATGCCTAGTGAGGACGAAAATGACCTAATTGATCATCCAATGACACAAACACACCTATTGGATGCACAAGATTGGTTAAAAACCCTAATTGGACAAGAATAAGCCTAGGGAGGACGAAAATGACCTAATTGATCATCCAATGACACAAACACACCTATTGGATGCACAAGATTGGTTAAAAACCCTAATTGGACAAGAATAAGCCTAGGGAGGACGAAAATGACCTAATTGATCATCCAATGACAGAAACACACCGATTGGATTCACAAGATTGGTTAAAAACCCTAATTCGACAAGAATATGCCTAAGGAGGACGAAAATGACCTAAATATTAATTCAATGACACAAACAAAGTTATTGGATGCACAAGATTGGTTAAAAACCCTAATTGGACAAGAATAAGCCTTGGGATGATGAAAATGACCTAATTGATCATCCAATGACACAAACACACCTATTGGATGCACAAGATTGGTTAAAAACCCTAATTGGACAAGAATAAGCCTAGGGAGGACGAAAATGACCTAATTGATCATCCAATGACACAAACACACCTATTGGATGCACAAGATTGGTTAAAAACCCTAATTGGACAAGAATAAGCCTAGGGAGGACGAAAATGACCTAATTGATCATCCAATGACACAAACACACCTATTGGATGCACAAGATTGGTTAAAAACCCTAATTGGACAAGAATAAGCCTAGGGAGGACGAAAATGACCTAATTGATCATCCAATGACACAAACACATCTATTGGAAGCACAAGATTGGTTAGAAACCCTAGTTGGACAAGAATATGCCTAGGGAGGACGAAAATGACCTAATTGATCATCCAATGACACAAATGAACTTATTGGATGCACAAGATTGCTTAAAAACCCTAATTGGACAAAAATAAGCATAGAAAGGACGAAAATGACCTAATTGATCATCCAATGACACAAACACACCTATTGGATGCACAAGATTGGTTAAAAACCCTAATTGGACAAGAATAAGCCTAGGGAGGACGAAAATGACCTAATTGATCATCCAATGACACAAACACACCTATTGGATGCACAAGATTGGTTAAAAACCCTAATTGGACAAGAATAAGCCTAGGGAGGACGAAAATGACCTAATTGATCATCCAATGACACAAACACACCTATTGGATGCACAAGATTGGTTAAAAACCCTAATTGGACAAGAATAAGCCTATGGAGGACGAAAATGACCTAATTGATCATCCATTGCCACAAACACACCTATTGGATGCACAAGATTGGTTACAAACCCTAATTGGACAAGAATAAGCCTAGGGAGGACGAAAATAACCTAATTGATCATCCAATGACACAAAAACACCTATTGGATGCACAAGATTGGTTAAAAACCCTAATTGGACAAGAATATGCCTAGGGAGGACGAAAATGACCTAATTGATCATCCAATGACACAAACACACCTGTTGGATGCACAAGATTGGTTAAAAACCCTAATTGGACAAGAATATGCCTAGGGAAGACGAAAATGACCTAAATGTTAATCCAATGACACAACTCAACTTATTGGATGCACAAGATTGGTTAAAAACCCTAATTGGACAAGAATATGCCTAGGGAGGACGAAAATGACCTAATTGATCATCCAATGACACAAACACTGTTGGTACCAGTAACCTCTGTTAAATGAAAATTATGCGGAAGATTACCTATTTTTAGAGATATGCGCAGCAGTTTAACAAATCGTACATTTATTAAACACAGCATCAGAATAAGGTCCCAAAACTACAATACAAATGAATGCACAAAGTATATGGATCAAAGAATATATTGAGAGATGCACCAGTTACGTTTATTGTTCAAGATATTGATTCACTTACAATCATGCTGGAAACAGTCTTTCATGTAGTATCAAAGTATGCAGAAAGATATTCAAGCATTCAATCAATATCAGACAAATACACACTGCAGAAATTAAAAAGAGATAAGGGTAAGAAAGATTGTACGCAGTGATTTATACTGGTTCAACCGTTGTTGAACGACCTACATCCAGTCCCAAGATCAAATCCAATCTTGGCCTTTCCAATAGAATATCTCAGAATCCGTTTACAGATGTTCTAGCTCCTCGCCTATCAATCTAAAACGATTCTTTCTATTCTATTCTTATCTCCCTGAATCCCAGAGTTTATCTCCCATAAACTCTTCCAAGATTACAGTCAAGTTTCTTCTTGATGAGACCTCTCAATCACAGAAGATAACTACCAGTTAAGACTGGATTTCTCAATGTTATTTGTTTTAAGAATTTGTTTACAGATGTATCTAATCAGAAATTACACAGAAATTTCTTCAACAGTTTTCTTCTCTAAAGTTGTTTCTCCAGCAATCTTTCTCAGTTCTTGTGGATCATGAAAGATGAATCTTCATAACTGAAAAAGTAATGTTCAAAGTTATTTCACAGTGAGAAACAAAGATATCAGAAAGTTATGTGTATGTTGTTGTGTATATTGAGAAGATACTGAAAAACAGTTTATATAGTTTCAGGAAAAACAACATATGAATCGATTTATCCAATCGATTCATTAAACTCATAATGCTGGTTAATCGATTTCTTCAATCGATTTCGCGAGTCTTGTTTTTCTTGAATCTTGAAACTGTACATACTAATCGATTTGCTCAATCGATTATTTTAAGTAGTTCTTCAAACTTTGATGACAGTATATGATTAAATCAATTTGCAGAATCGACTTGATGTGTTTTGTTCAAACAACGAGATCAAAACCATCGATGTGCTTAATCGATTTAACCATTCAGTCATCTCTGTTTATAAAACTTTTATGTCAATCGATTGTGCCAATCGATTGTGGATCTTAAGTCTGAAGAACTTTTCATCAGTTGGGTTATTCAATCGATTTACCAAGTCGATTGATACCAACTTTTATTACACAGATGAATATAAACAGATTGTAGTAATCGATTGTGTATGTTCCAGGCCTGAGTTATTTTGAGACTTGTTTTAGTAAATCGATTGGCCTAATCGATTTAGTAAACAGGTTTGGCTCTGGGACATTACCAATCGATTGTTTCAATCGGTGTAGACAAAAAACACAATTAAAGAGGTGATTATTTCAATCGATTTTCCAAATCGATTGCCTGCAAAACGTGCTACTGACTTGCACATTTTAATTTCAGTAAGAATGTCAATCGATTTGTCTAATCGATTTAAACAATCAGTTTAGTCTTGGTGATTCACTCAATCGATGTGCCTAATCGATTTGTGGCAAACTGGCTCTCTGACTTGTACAATTTATTTTCCAATATGTGTACCAATCGATTTGGAGAATCGATTGATAGCCCGTTTGTTTTCTTTAAGGATGTACAAATCGATTGTGCTAATCGATTGGGTAACACCAAACTTTGTAAACTTATTCAACCCTGTTATAGAATCGATTGTACTAATCGATGTGCTCATGGATCTTCAAGATTTTGTTGATTCCTTGAGTTCCAAGCAATTTTCTCGAGTATGTAGGATTGAATTTGTTGTTCCTGAAATTTTTCTCAGTTGACAATGTTAGATGTATTTCAAATTGGATGTTTGTCAATAACATCAAAAACGAACATATGTCTAACAGAAAATGACCTAAATGTTAATCCAATGACACAAATGAACTTATTGGATGCACAAGATTGGTTAAAAACCCTAATTGGACAAGAATAAGCCTAGGGAGAATGAAAATGACCTAAATGTTAATCCAATGACACAACGCAACTTATTGGTTGCACAAGATTGGTTCAAAATCCTAATTGGACAAGAATAAGCCTAGGGAGGACACAAATGACCTAATTGATCATCCAATGACACAAACACACCTATTGGATGCACAAGATTGGTTAAAAACCCTAATTGGACAAGAATATGCCTAGGGAGGACGAAAATGACCTAAATGTTAATCCAATGACACAAATAAACTTATTGGATGCACAAGATTGGTTAAAAACCCTAAATGGACAAGAATAAGCCTAGGGAGGACGAAAATGACCTAAATGCTAATCCAATGACACAACTCAACATATTGGATGCACAAGATTGGTTAAAAACCCTAATTGGGCAAGAATAAGCCTAGGGAGGACGAAAATGACCTAATTGATCATCCAATGACACAAACATACCTATTGGATGCACAAGATTAGTTAAAAACCCTAATTGGACAAGAATAGGCCTAGAGAGGACGAAAATGACCTAATTGATTCTCCATTGCCACAAACACACCTATTGGATGCACAAGATTGTTTAAAAACACTAATTTGACAAGAATATGCCTATGGAGGACGAAAATGACCTAAATTGATTATCCAATGACACAAACACACCTATTGGATGCACAAGATTGGTTAAAAACGCTAATTGGACAAGAATATACCTAGGGAGGACGAAAATGACCTAAATGTTAATCCAATGACACAAATGAACTTATTGGATGCACAAGATTGGTTAAAAACCATTATTGGACAAGAATAAGCCTAGGGAGAACGAAAATGACCTAAATGTTAATCCAATGACACAACTCAACTTATTGGATGCACAAGATTGGTTAAAAACCCTAATTGTACAAGAATAAGCCTAGGGAGGAAGAAAATGACCTAATTTATCATCCAATGACACAAACACACCTATTGGATGCACAAGATTCGTTAAAAACCCTAATTGGACAAGAATATGCCTAGGGAGGACGAAAATGACCTAATTGATCATCCAATGACACAAACACACCTATTGGATGCACAAGATTGGTTAAAAACTCTAATTGGACAAGAATATGCCTAGGGAGGACGAAAATGACCTAATTGATCATCCAATGACACAAACACACCTATTGGATGCACAAGATTGGTTAAAAACCATAATTGGACAAGAATAAGCATAGGGAGGACAAAAATGACCTAATTGATCATCCAATGACACAAACACACCTATTGGATGCACAAGATTGGTTAAAAACCCTAATTGGACAAGAATATGCCTAGGGAGGACGAAAATGACCTAAATATTAATTCAATGACACAAACAAACTTATTGGATGCACAAGATTGGTTAAAAACCCTAATTGGACAAGAATAAGCCTAGGGAGGACGAAAATGACTTAATTGATCATCCAGTGACACAAACACACCTATTGGATGCACAAGATTGGTTAAAAACCCTAATTGGAGAAGAATAAGCCTAGGGAGGACGAAAATGACCTAATTGATCATCCATTGCCACAAACACACCTATTGGATGCACAAGATTGGTTAAAAACCCTAATTGGACAAGAATATGCCTAGGGAGGACGAAAATGACGTAAATGTTAATCCAATAACACAAATGAACTTATTGGATGCACAAGATTGGTTAAAAACCCTAATTGGATAAGAATAAGCCTAGGAAGGATGGAAATGACCTAAATGTTAATCCAATGCCACAACTCAACTTATTGGATGCACAAGATTGGTTAAAAACCCTAATTGGACAAGAATAAGCCTATGGAGGACGAAAATGACCTAATTGATCATCCAATGACACAAACACACCTATTGGATGCACAAGATTGGTTAAAAACCCTAATTGGACAAGAATATGCCTAGGGAGGACGAAAATGACCTAAATGTTAATCCAATGACACAAACAAACTTATCGGATGCACAAGATAGGTTAAAAACCCTAATTGGACAACAATAAGCCTAGGGAAGACGAAAATGACCTAATTGATCATCCAATGACACAAACACACCTATTAGATGCACAAGATTGGTTAAAAACCCTAATTGGACAAGAATAAGCCTAGGGAGGAACAAAATGACCTAATTGATCATCCAATGACACAAACACACCTATTGGATGCACAAGATTGGTTAAAAACCCTAATTGGACAAGAATAAGCCTAGGGAGGACGAAAATGACCTAAATGTTAATCCAATGACACAACTCAACTTATTGGATGCACAAGATTGGTTAAAAACCCTAATTGGACAAGAATAAGCATAGGGAGGACGAAAATGACCTATTTGATCATCCAATGACACAAACACACCTATTGGATGCACAAGATTGGTTAAAAACCTTAATCCGACAAGCATATGCCTAGGGAGGACGAAAATGACCTAAATGTTAATCCAATGACACAACTCAACTTATTGGATGCACAAGATTGGTTAAAAACCCTAATTGGACAAGAATAAGCCTAGGGAGGACGAAAATGACCTAAATGTTAATCCAATGACACAACTCAACTTATTGGATGCACAAGATTGGTTAAAAACCCTAATTAGACAAGAATAAGCCTAAGGAGGACGAAAATGACCTAATTGATCATCCAATGACACAAACACACCTATTGGATGCACAAGATTCGTTAAAAACCCTAATTGGACAAGAATATGCCTAGGGAGGACGAAAATGACCTAATTGATCATCCAATGACACAAACACACCTATTGGATGCACAAGATTGGTTAAAAACCCTAATTGGACAAGAATATGCCTAGGGAGGACGAAAATGACCTAATTGATCATCCAATGACACAAACACACCTATTGGATGCACAAGATTGGTTAAAAACCCAAATTGGACAAGAATAAGCGTAGGGAGAACGAAAATGACCTAAATGTTAATCCAATGACACAACTCAACTTATTGGATGCACAAGATTGGTTAAAAACCCTAATTGGACAAGAATATGCCTAAGGAGGACGAAAATGACCTAAATATTAATTCAATGACACAAACAAACTTATCGGATGCACAACATTGGTTAAAAACCCTAACTGGACGAGAATAAGCCTAGGGACGACGAAAATGACCTAATTGATCATCCAATGACACAAACACACCTATTGGATGCACAAGATTGGTTAAAAACCCTAATTGGACAAGAATAAGCGTAGGGAGAACGAAAATGACCTAAATGTTAATCCAATGACACAACTCAACTTATTGGATGCACAAGATTGGTTAAAAACCCTAATTGGATAAGAATAAGCCTAGGGAGGACGAAAATGACCTAATTGATCATCCAATGACACAAACACACCTATTGGATGTACAAGATTGGTTAAAAACCCTAATTGGACAAGAATAAGCGTAGGGAGAACGAAAATGACCTAAATGTTAATCCAATGACACAACTCAACTTATTGGATGCACAAGATTGGTTAAAAACCCTAATTGGACAAGAATATAGGGACGACGAAAATGACCTAATTGATCATCCAATGACACAAACACACCTATTGGATGCACAAGATTGGTTAAAAACCCTAATTGGACAAGAATAAGCGTAGGGAGAACGAAAATGACCTAAATGTTAATCCAATGACACAACTCAACTTATTGGATGCACAAGATTGGTTAAAAACCCTAATTGGATAAGAATAAGCCTAGGGAGGACGAAAATGACCTAATTGATCATCCAATGACACAAACACACCTATTGGATGTACAAGATTGGTTAAAAACCCTAATTGGACAAGAATAAGCCTAGGGATGACGAAAATGACCTAAATGTTATTCCAATGACACAACTCAACTTATTGGATGCACAAGATTGGTTAAAAACCCTAATTGGACAAGAAAAAGCCTAGGAAGGACGAAAATGACCTAATTGATCATCCAATGACACAAACACACCTATTGGATGCACAAGATTGGTGAAAAACCCTAATTGGACAAGAATATGCCTAAGGAGGACGAAAATGACCTAAATATTAATTCAATGACACAAACAAACTTATTGGATGCACAACATTGGTTAAAAACCCTAATTGGACAAGAATAAGCCTAGGGACGACGAAAATGACCTAATTGATCATCCAATGACACAAACACACCTATTGGACGCACAAGATTGGTTAAAAACCCTAATTGGACAAGAATAAGCGTAGGGAGAACGAAAATGACCTAAATGTTAATCCAATGACACAACTCAACTTATTGGATGCACAAGATTGGTTAAAAACCCTAATTGGATAAGAATAAGCCTAGGGAGGACGAAAATGACCTAATTGATCATCCAATGACACAAACACACCTATTGGATGCACAAGATTGGTCAAAAACCCTAATTGGACAAGAATATGCCTAGGGAGGACGAAAATGACCTAATTCATCATCCAATGACATAAACACACCTATTGGATGCACAAGATCGGTTAAAAACCCTAATTGGACAAGAATAAGCCTAGGGAGGACGAAAATGACCTAATTGATCATCCAATGACACAAACACACCTATTGGATGCACAAGATTCGTTAAAAACCCTAATTGGACAAGAATATGCCTAGGGAGGACGAAAATGACCTAATTGATCATCCAATGACACAAACACACCTATTGGATGCACAAGATTCGTTAAAAACCCTAATTGGACAAGAATATGCCTAGGGAGGACGATAATGACCTAAATATTAATTCAATGACACAAACAAAGTTATTGGATACACAAGATTGGTTAAAAACCCTAATTGGACAAGAATATGCCTAGGGAGGACGAAAATGACCTAAATGTTAATCAAATGACACAAATGAACGTATTGGATGCACAAGATTGGTTTAAAACCCTAATTGGACAAGAATATGCCTAGGGAGGACGAAAATGACCTAATTGATCATCCAATGACACAAACACACCTATTGGATGCACAAGATTCGTTAAAAACCCTAATTGGACAAGAATATGCCTAGGGAGGACGAAAATGACCTAATTGATCATCCAATGACACAAACACACCTATTGGATGCACAAGATTGGTTAAAAACCCTAATTGGACAAGAATACGCCTAGGGAGAGCGAAAATGACCTAATTGATCTTCCAATGACACAAATGAACTTATTGGATGCACAAGATTAGTTAAAAACCCTAATTGGACAAGAATAAGCCTAGGGAGGACGAAAATAACCTAATTGATCATCCAATGACACAAACACACCTATTGGATGCACAAGGTTGGTTAAAAACCCTAATTGGACAAGAATATGCCTAGGGAGGACGAAAATGACCTAAATGTTAATCCAATGACACAAATGAACTTATTGGATGCACAAGATTGATTAAAAACCCTAATTGCACAAGAATAAGCCTAGGGAGGACGAAAATGACCTAAATGCTAATCCAATGACACAACTCAACTTATTGGATGCACAAGATTGGTTAAAAACCCTAATTGGGCAAGAATAAGCCTAGGGAGGACAAAAATGACCTAATTGATCATCCAATGACACAAACACACCTATTGGATGCACAACATTGGTTAAAAACCCTAATTGGACAAGAATAAGCATAGGGAGGACGAAAATGACCTAATTGATCATCCATTGCCACAAACTCACCTATTGAACGCACAAGATTAGTTAAAAACCCTAATTGGACAAGAATATGCCTAGGGAGGACGAAAATGACCTAATTGATCATCCAATGACACAAACACACCTATTGGATGCACAAGATTGGTTAAAAACCCTAATTGGACAAGAATATGCCTAGGGAGGACGAAAATGACCTAAATATTATTTCAATGACACAAACAAAGTTATTGGATGCACAAGATTGGTTAAAAACCCTAATTTGACAAGAATAAGTCAAGGGAGGACGAAAATGACCTAATTGATCATCCAATGACACAAACACACCTATTGGATGCACAAGATTGGTTAAAAACCCTAATTGGACAAGAATAAGCCTAGGGAGGACGAAAATGACCTAATTGATCATCCAATGACACAAACACACCTATTGGATGCACAAGATTGGTTAAAAACCCTAATTGGACAAGAATAAGCCTAGGGAGGACGAAAATGACCTAATTGATCATCCAATGACACAAACACATCTATTGGAAGCACAAGATTGGTTAGAAACCCTAGTTGGACAAGAATATGCCTAGGGAGGACGAAAATGACCTAATTGATCATCCAATGACACAAATGAACTTATTGGATGCACAAGATTGCTTAAAAACCCTAATTGGACAAAAATAAGCATAGAAAGGACGAAAATGACCTAATTGATCATCCAATGACACAAACACACCTATTGGATGCACAAGATTGGTTAAAAACCCTAATTGGACAAGAATAAGCCTAGGGAGGACGAAAATGACCTAATTGATCATCCAATGACACAAACACACCTATTGGATGCACAAGATTGGTTAAAAACCCTAATTGGACAAGAATAAGCCTAGGGAGGACGAAAATGACCTAATTGATCATCCAATGACACAAACACACCTATTAGATGCACAAGATTGGTTTAAAACCCTAATTGGACAAGAATAAGCCTAGGGAGGACGAAAATGACCTAATTGATCATCCAATGACACAAACACACCTATTGGATGCACAAGATTCGTTAAAAACCCTAATTGGACAAGAATATGCCTAGGGAGGACGAAAATGACCTAATTGATCATCCAATGACACAAACACACCTATTGGATGCACAAGATTGGTTAAAAACCCTAATTGGACAAGAATATGCCTAGGGAGGACGAAAATGACCTAATTGATCATCCAATGACACAAACACACCTATTGGATGCACAAGATTGGTTAAAAACCCTAATTGGACAAAAATAAGCGTAGGGAGAACGAAAATGAGCTAAATATTAATCCAATGACACAACTCAACTTATTGGATGCACAAGATTGGTTAAAAACCCTAATTGGACAAGAATAAGCCTAGGGAGGACGAAAATGACCTAATTGATCATCCAATGACACAAACACACCTATTGGATGCACAAGATTGGTTAAAAACCCCAATTGGACAAGAATATGTCTAGGGAGGACGAAAATGACCTAATTGATCATCCAATGACACAGACACACCTATTGGATGCACAAGATCGGTTAAAAACCCTTATTGGACAAGAATAAGCCTAGGGAGGACGAAAATGACCTAATTGATCATCCAATGACACAAACACACCTATTGGATGCACAAGATTGGTTAAAAACCCTAATTGGACAAGAATATGCCTAGGGAGGACGAAAATGACCTAATTGATCATCCAATGACACAAACACACCTATTGGATGCACAAGATTGGTTAAAAACCCTAATTGGACAAGAATATGCCTAGGGAGGACGAAAATGACCTAAATGTTAATCCAATGACACAAACGAACTTATTGGATGCACAAGATTGCTTAAAAACCCTAATTGGACAAGAATAAGCCTAGGGAGGACGAAAATGACCTAATTGATCATCCAATGACACAAACACACCTATTGGATGCACAAGATTGGTTAAAAACCATAATTGGACAAGAATAAGCCTAGGAAGGACAAAAATGACCTAATTGATCATCCAATGACACAAACACACCTATTGGATGCACAAGATTGGTTAAAAACCCTAGTTGGACAAGAACATGCCTAGGGAGGACGAAAATGACCTAATTCATCATCCAATGACACAAACACACCTATTGGATGCACAAGATTGGTTAAAAACCCTACTTGGACAAGAATAAGCCTAGGTAGGACGAAAATGACCTAATTGATCATCCATTGCCACAAACACACCTATTGGATGCACAAGATTCGTTAAAAACCCTAATTCGACAAGAATATGCCTAGGGAGGATGAAAATGACCTAAATTGATTATCCAATGAAACAAACACACCTATTGGATGCACAAGATTGGTTAAAAACGCTAATTGTACAAGAATATACCTAGGGAGGACGAAAATGACCTAAATGTTAATCCAATGACACAAATGAACTTATTGGATGCACAAGATTGGTTAAAAACCCTAATTGGACAAGAATAAGCCTAGGGAGAACGAAAATGACCTAAATGTTAATCCAATGACACAACTCAACTTATTGGATGCACAAGATTGGTTAAAAACACTAATTGTACAAGAATAAGCCTAGGGAGGAAGAAAATGACCTAATTTATCATCCAATGACACAAACACACCTATTGGATGCACAAGATTGGTTAAAAACCCTAATTGGACAAGAAGAAGCCTAGGGAGGACGAAAATGACCTAATTGATCATCCAATGACACAAACACACCTATTGGATGCACAAGATTCGTTAAAAACCCTAATTGGACAAGAATATGCCTAGGGAGGACGAAAATGACCTAATTGATCATCCAATGACACAAACACACCTATTGGATGCACAAGATTGGTTAAAAACCCTAATTGGACAAGAATATGCCTAGGGAGGACGAAAATGACCTAATTGATCATCCAATGACACAAACACACATATTGGATGCACAACATTGGTTAAAAACCCTAATTGGACAAGAATAAGCCTAGGGAGGATGAAAATGACCTAATTGATCATCCAATGACACAAACACACCTATTGGATGCACAAGATTGGTTAAAAACCCTAATTGGACAAGAATATGTCTAGGGAGGACGAAAATGACCTAAATTGATCATCCAATGACACAAACACACCTATTGGATGCACAAGATTGGTTAAAAACCCTAATTGGACAAGAATATGCCTACGGAGGACGAAAATGACCTAAATATTAATTCAATGACACAAACGGACTTATTGGATGCACAAGATTGGTTAAAATCCCTAATTGGACAAGAATAAGCCTAGGGAGGACGAAAATGACCTAATTGATCATCCAATGACACAAACACACCTATTGGATGCACAAGATTGGTTAAAAACCCTAATTGGACAAGAATAAGCCTAGGGAGGACGAAAATGACCTAATTGATCATCCAATGACAAAAACACACCTATTGGATGCACAAGATTGGTTAAAAACCCTAATTGGACAAGAATAAGCCTTGGGAGGATGAAAATGACCTAATTGATCATCCAATGACACAAACACACCTATTGGATGCACAAGATTGGTTTAAAACCCTAGTTGGACAAGAATATGCCTAGGGAGGACGAAAATGACCTAATTGATCATCCAATGACACAAATGAACTTATTGGATGCACAAGATTGGTTAAAAACCCTAATTGGACAAGAATAAGCCTAGGGAGGACGAAAATTACCTAATTGATCATCCAATGACAGAAATGAACTTATTGGATGCACAAGATTGGTTAAAAACCCTAATTGGACAAGAATAAGTATAGAAAGGACGAAAATGACCTAATTGATCATCCAATGACACAAACACACCTATTGGATGCACAAGATTGGTTAAAAACCCTAATTGGACAAGAATATGCCTAGGGAGGACGAAAATGACCTAAATGTTAATCCAATGACACAAATGAACTTATTGGATGCACAAGATTGGTTAAAAACCCTAATTGGACAAGAATAAGCCTAGGAAGGACGAAAATAACCTAATTGATCATCCAATGACACAAAAACACCTATTGGATTCACAAGATTGGTTAAAAACCCTAATTGGACAAGAATATGCCTAGGGAGGACGAAAATGACCTAAATATTAATTCAATAACACAAACAAAGTTATTGGATGCACAAGATTGGTTAAAAACCCTAATTGGACAAGAATAAGCGTAGGGAGGACGAAAATGACCTAATTGATCATCCAATGACACAAACACACCTATTGGATGCACAAGATTGGTTAAAAACCCTAATTGGACAAGAATATGCCTAGGGAGGACGAAAATGACCTAAATATTAATTCAATGACACAAACAAACTTATTGGATGCACAAGATTGGTTAAAAACCCTAATTGGACAAGAATAAGCCTAGGGAGGACGAAAATGACCTAATTGGTCATCCAATGACACAAACACACCTATTGGAATCACAAGATTGGTTAAAAACCCTAATTGGACAAGAATATGCCTAGGGAGGACGACAATGACCTAAATGTTAATCCAAAGACACAAATGAACTTATTGGATGCACAAGATTGGTTAAAAACCCTAATTGGACAAGAATAAGCCTAGGGAGGACGAAAATGACCTAATTGATTATCCAATGACACAAACACGACTATTGGATGCACAAGATTGGTTAAAAACCCTAATTGGACAAGAATATGCCTAGGGAGGACGAAAATGACCTAAATATTAATTCAATGACACAAACAAACTTATTGGATGCACAAGATTGGTTAAAAACCCTAATTGGACAAGAATAAGCCTAGGGAGGACGAAAATGACCTAATTGATCATCCAATGACACAAACACACCTATTGGAATCACAAGATTGGTTAAAAACCCTAATTGGACAAGAATATGCCAAGGGAGGACGAAAATGACTTAAATGTTAATCCAAAGACACAAATGAACTTATTGGATGCACAAGATTGGTTAAGAACCCTAATTGGACAAGAATAAGCCTAGGGAGGACGAAAATGACCTAATTGATTATCCAATGACACAAACACGACTATTGGATGCACAAGATTGGTTAAAAACCCTAATTGGACAAGAATATGCCTAGGGAGGACGAAAATGACCTAAATATTAATTCAATGACACAAACAAACTTATTGGATGCACAAGATTGGTTAAAAACCCTAATTGGACAAGAATAAGCCTAGGGAGGACGAAAATGACCTAATTGAACATCCAATGACACAAACACACCTATTGGATGCACAAGATTGGTTAAAAACCCTACTTGGACAAGAATAAGCCTAGGGAGAACGAAAATGACCTAATTGATCATCCAATGACACAAACAAACCTATTGGATGCACAAGATTGGTTAAAAACTCTAATTGGACAAGAATATGCCTAGGGAGGACGAAAATGACCTAATTGATCATCCAATGACACAAACACACCTATTGGATGCACAAGATTGGTTAAAAACCATAATTGGACAAGAATAAGCCTAGGAAGGACAAAAATGACCTAATTGATCATCCAATGACACAAACACACCTATTGGATGCACAAGATTGGTTAAAAACCCTAGTTGGACAAGAACATGCCTTGGGAGGACGAAAATGACCTAATTCATCATCCAATGACACAAACACACCTATTGGATTCACAAGATTGGTTAAAAACCATAATTGGACAAGAATAAGCCTAGGGAGGACGAAAATGACCTAATTGATCATCCATTGCCACAAACACACCTATTGGATGCACAAGATTCGTTAAAAACCCTAATTCGACAAGAATATGCCTAGGGAGGACGAAAATGACCTAAATTGATTATCCAATGACACAAACACACCTATTGGATGCACAAGATTGGTTAAAAACCCTAATTGGACAAGAATATACCTAGGGAGGACGAAAATGACCTAAATGTTAATCCAATGACACAAATGAACTTATTGGATGCACAAGATTGGTAAAAAACCCTAATTGGACAAGAATAAGCCTAGGAAGAACGAAAATGACCTAAATGTTAATCCAATGACACAACTCAACTTATTGGATGCACAAGATTGGTTAAAAAGCCAAATTGGACAAGAATAAGCCTAGGGAGGACGAAAATGACTTAATTGATCATCCAATGACACAAACACACCTATTGAATGCACAAAATTGGTTAAAAACCCTAGTTGGACAAGAACATGCCTAGGGAGGACGAAAATGACCTAATTGATCATCCAATGACACAAACCCACCTATTGGATGCACAAGATTGGTTAAAAACCCTAATTGGACAAGAATTTGCCTAGGGAGGACGAAAATGACCTAAATATTAATTTAATGACACAAACAAACTTATTGGATTCACAAGATTAATTAAAAACCCTAACTGGACAAGAATATGCCTAGGGAGGACGAAAATGACCTAATTGATCATCCAATGACACAAACACACCTATTGGATGCACAAGATTGGTTAAAAACCCTAATTGGACAAGAATATGCCTAGGGAGGACGAATATGACCTAAATGTTAATCGAATTACACAAATGAACTTATTGGATGCACAAGATTGGTTAAAAACCCTAATTGGACAAGAATAAGCCTATGGAGAACGAAAATGACCTAAATGTTAATCCAATGACTCAACTCAACTTATTGGATGCACAAGATTGGTTAAAAACCCTAATTGGACAAGAATATGCCTAGGGAGGACGAAAATGACCTAATTGATCATCCAATGACACAAACACACCTATTGGATGCACAAGATTGGTTAAAAACCCTAACTGGACAAGAATATGCCTAGGGAGGACGAAAATGACCTAATTGATCATCCAATGACACAAACACACCTATTGGATGCACAAGATTGGTTAAAAACTCTAATTGGACAAGAATATGCCTAGGGAGGACGAAAATGACCTAATTGATCATCCAATGACACAAACACACCTATTGGATGCACAAGATTGGTTAAAAACCCTAATTGGACAACAATATGCCTATGGAGGACGAATATGACCTAAATGTTAAACCAATAACACAAATGAACATATTGGATGCACAAGATTGGTTAAAAACCCTAATTGGACAAGAATAAGCCTAGGGAGAACGAAAATGACCTAAATGTTAATCCAATGACACAACTCAACTTATTGGATGCACAAGATTGGTTAAAAACCCTAATTGTACAAGAATAAGCCTAGGGAGGACGAAAATGACCTAATTGAACATCCAATGACACAAACACACCTATTGGATGCACAAGATTGGTTAAAAACCCTACTTGGACAAGAATAAGCCTAGGGAGGACGAAAATGACCTAATTGATCATCCAATGACACAAACACAACTATTGGATGCACAAGATTGGTTAAAAACGCTAATTGGAAAAGAATATGCCTAGGGAGGACGAAAATGACCTAATTGATCATCCAATGACACAAACACACCTATTGGATGCACAAGATTGGTTAAAAACCATAATTGGACAAGAATAAGCCTAGGAAGGACAAAAATGACCTAATTGATCATCCAATGACACAAACACACCTATTGGATGCACAAGATTGGTTAAAAATCCTAATTGGAAAAGAATATGCCTAGGGAGGACGAAAATGACCTAAATGTTAATCCAATGACACAAATGAACTTATTGGATGCACAAGATTGGTTAAAAACCTTAATTGGACAAGAATAAGCCTAGGGAGGACGAAAATGACCTAATTGATCATCCAATGACACAAACACACCTATTGGATGCACAAGATTGCTTAAAAACGCTAATTGGACAAGAATATACCTAGGGAGGACGAAAATGACCTAAATGTTAATCCAATGACACAAATGAACTTATTGGATGCACAAGATTGGTTAAAAACCCTAATTGGACAAGAATAAGCCTAGGGAGAACGAAAATGACCTAAATGTTAATCCAATGACACAACTCAACTTATTGGATGCACAAGATTGGTTAAAAACCCTAATTGGACAAGAATATGCCTAGGGAGGACGAAAATGACCTAATTGATCATCCAATGACACAAACACACCTATTGGATGCACAAGATTGGTTAAAAACCCTAATTGGACAAGAATAAGCCTAGGGAGAACGAAAATGACCTAAATATTAATTCAATGACATAAACAAACTTGTTGGATGCACACGATTGGTTAAAAACCTTAATTGGACAAGAATAAGCCTAGGGAGAACGAAAATGACCTAATTGTTCATCCAATGACACAAACACACCTATTGGAAGCACAAGATTGGTTAAAAACCCTAATTGGACAAGAATATGCCTAGGGAGGACGAAAATGACCTAAATATTAATTCAATGACACAAACAAAGTTATTGGATGCATAAGATTGGTTAAAAACCCTAATTGGACAAGAATAAGCCTAGGGAGGACGAAAATGACTTAATTGATCATCCAATGACACAAACACATCTATTGGAAGCACAAGATTCGTTAAAAACCCTAATTGGACAAGAATATGCCTAGGGAGGACGAAAATGACCTAAATATTAATTCAATGACACAAACAAAGTTATTGGATGCATAAGATTGGTTAAAAACCCTAATTGGACAAGAATAAGCCTAGGGAGGACGAAAATGACCTAATTGATCATCAAATGACACAAACACACCTATTGGATGCACAAGATTGGTTAAAAATCCTAATTGGACAAGAATATGTCTAGGGAGGACGAAAATGACCTAAATATTAATTCAACGACACAAACAAAGTTATTGGATGCACAAGATTGGTTAAAAACCCTAATTGGACAAGAATAAGCCTAGGGACGACGAAAATGACCTAATTGATCATCCATTGCCACAAACACAACTATTGGATGCACAAGATTGGTTAAAAACCCTAATTGGACAAGAATATGCCTAGGGAGGACGAAAATGACCTAATTGATCATCCATTGCCACAAACACACCTATTGGATGCACAAGATTGGTTAAAAACCCTAATTGGACAAGAATAAGCCTAGGGAGGACGAAAATGACATAAATGTTAATCCAATGACACAACTCAACTTATTGGATGCACTAGATTGGTTAAAAACCCTAATTGGACAAGAATATGCCTAGGGAGGACGAAAATGACCTAATTGATCATCCAATGACACAAACACACCTATTGGATGCACAAGATTGGTTAAAAACCCTAATTGGACAAGAATATGCCTAGGGAGGACGAAAATGACCTAATTGATCATCCAATGACACAAACACACCTATTGGATGCACAAGATTCGTTAAAAACCCTAATTGGACAAGAATAAGCCTAGGGAGGACGAAAATGACCTAAATGTTAAAACAATGACACAACTCAAGTTATTGGATGCCCAAGATTGATTAAAAACCCTAATTGGACAAGAATAAGCCTAGGGAGGACGAAAATGACCTAATTGATCACCCAATGACACAAACACACCTATTGGATGCACAAGATTCGTTAAAAACCCTAATTGGACAAGAATATGCCTAGGGAGGACGAAAATGACCTAATTGATCATCCAATGACACAAACACACCTATTGGATGCACTAGATTGGTTAAACACCCTAATTGGACAAGAATATGCCTAGGGAGGACGAAAATGACCTAATTGATCATCCAATGACACAAACACACCTATTGGATGCACAAGATTGGTTAAAAACCCTAATTGGACAAGAATAAGCCTAGGGAGGACGAAAATGACCTAATTGAGCATCCATTGCCACAAACACACCTATTGGATGCACAAGATTGGTTAAAAACCCTAATTGGACAAGAATATGCCTAGGGAGGACGAAAATGACCTAATTGATCATCCAATGACACAAACACACCTATTGGATGCACAAGATTGGTTAAAAACCCTAATTGGACAAGAATATGCCTAGGGAGGACGAAAGTCACCTAAATATTAATTCAATGACACAAACAAACTTATTGGATGCACAAGATTGGTTAAAAACCCTAGTTGGACAAGAATAAGCATAGGGAGGACGAAAATGACCTAATTGATCATCCAATGACACAACCACACCTATAGGATGCACAAGATTGGTTAAAAACCCTAATTGGACAAGAATAAGCCTAGGGAGGACGAAAATGACCTAATTGATCATCCAATGACACAAACACACCTATTGGATGCACAAGATTGGTTAAAAACCCTAATTGGACAAGAATATGCCTAGGGAGGACGAAAATGACCTAATTGATCATCCAATGACACAAACACACCTATTGGATGCACAAGATTGGTTAAAAACCCTAATTGGACAAGAATATGCCTAGGGAGGACGAAAATGACCTAATTGATCATCCAATGACACAAATGAACTTATCGGATGCACACGATTAGTTAAAAACCCTAATTGGACAAGAATATGCATAGGGAGGAAGAAAATAACCTAATTGATCATCCAATGACACAAACACACCTATTGGATGCACAAGATTGGTTAAAAACCCTAATTGGACAAGAATATGCCTAGGGAGGACGAAAATGACCTAATTGATCATCCAATGACACAAACACACCTATTGGATGCACAAGATTGGTTAAAAACCCTAATTGGACAAGAATATGCCTAGGGAGGACGAAAATGACCTAATTGATCATCCAATGACACAAACACACCTATTGGATGCACAAGATTGGTTAAAAACCCTAATTGGACAAGAATATGCCTAGGGAGGATGAAAATGACCTAAATATTAATTCAATGACACAAACAAAGTTATTGGATGCACAAGATTGGTTAAAAACCCTAATTGAACAAGAATAAGCATAAAGAGGACGAAAAGACCTAATTGATCATCCAATGACACAAACACACCTATTGGATGCACAAGATTGGTTAAAAACCCTAATTGGATAAGAATATGCCTAGGGAGGACGAAAATGACCTAAATGATCATCCAATGACATAAACACACCTATTGGATGCACAAGATTGGTTAAAAACCCTAATTGGACAAGAATATGCCTAGGGAGGACGAAAATGACCTAATTGATCATCCAATGACACAAACACACCTATTAGATGCACAAGATTGGTTAAAAACACTAATTGGACAAGAATAAGCCTAAGGAGGACTAAAATGACCTAATTGATCATCCAATGACACAAACACACCTATTGGATGCACAAGATTGGTTAAAAACCCTAATTGGACAAGAATATGCCTAGGGAGGACGAAAATGACCTAATTGATCATCCAATGACACAAACACACCTATTAGAGGCACAAGATTGGTTAAAAACCCTAATTGGACAAGAATATGCCTAGGGAGGACGAAAATGACCTAATTGATCATCCAATGACACAAACACACCTATTGGATGCACAAGATTGGTTAAAAACCCTAATTGGTCAAGAATAAGCCTAGGGAGGACGTAAATGACCTAATTGATCATCCAATGACACAAACACACCTATTGGATGCACAAGATTGGTTAAAAACCCTAATTGGACAAGAATATGCCTAGGGAGGACGAAAATCACCTAAATATTAATTCAATGACACAAACAAACTTATTGGATGCACAAGATTGGTTAAAAACCCTAGTTGGACAAGAATAAGCCTAGGGAGGACGAAAATGACCTAATTGATCATCCAATGACACAACCACACCTATAGGATGCACAAGATTGGTTAAAAACCCTAATTGGACAAGAATAAGCCTAGGGAGGACGAAAATGACCTAATTGATCATCCCATGACACAAACACACCTATTGGATGCACAAGCTTGGTTAAAAACCCTAATTGGACAAGAATATGCCTAGGGAGGACGAAAATGACCTAATTGATCATCCAATGACACAAACACACCTATTGGATGCACAAGATTGGTTAAAAACCCTAATTGGACAAGAATATGCCTAGGGAGGACGAAAATGACCTAATTGATCATCCAATGACACAAACACACCTATTGGATGCACAAGATTGGTTAAAAACCCTAATTGGACCAGAATATTCCTAGGGAGGACGAAAATGACCTAATTGATCATCCAATGACACAAACACACCTATTGGATGCACAAGATGGGTTAAAAACCCTAATTGGACAAGAATATGTCTAGGCAGGACGAAAATGACCTAATTGATCTTCCAATGACACAAATGAACTTATTAGATGTACAAGATTGGTTAAAAACCCTAATTGGACAAGAATAAGCCTAGGGAGGACGAAAATGACCTAATTGATCATCCAATGACACAAACACACCTATTGGATGCACAAGATTGGTTTAAAACCCTAATTGGACAAGAATATGCCTATGGAGGACGAAAATGACGTAATTGATCACCCAATGACACAACATACCTATTGGATGCACAAGATTGGTTAAAAACCCTAATTGGACAAGAATATGCCTAGGGAGGACGAAATTGACCTAATTGATCATCCAATGACACAAACACAACTATTAGATGCACAAGATTGGTTAAAAACCCTAATTGGACAAGAATAAGCCTAGGGAGGACGAAAATGACCTAATTGATCATCCAATGACACAAACACACCTATTGGATGCACAAGATTGGTTAAAAACCCTAATTGGACAAGAATATGCCTAGGGAGGACGAAAATGACCTAATTGATCATCCAATGACACAAACACACCTATTAGATGCACAAGATTGGTTAAAAACCCTAATTGAACAAGAATAAGCCTAGGGAGGACGAAAATGACCTAATTGATCATCCAATGACACAAACACACCTATTGGATGCACAAGATTGGTTAAAAACCCTAATTGGACAACAATAAGCCTAGGGAGGACGAAAATGACCTAACTGATCATCCATTGACACAAACACACCTATTGGATGCACAAGATTGGTTAAAAACCCTAATTGGACAAGAATATGCCTAGGGAGGACGAAAATCACCTAAATATTAATTCAATGACACAAACAAACTTATCGGATGCCCAAGATTGGTTAAAAACCTAATTGGACAAGAATAAGCCTAGGGAGGACGAAAATGACCTAATTGATCATCCAATGACACAAACACACCTATTGGATGCACAAGATTGGTTAAAAACCCTAATTGGACAAGAATATGCCTAGGGAGGACGAAAATGACCTAATTGATCATCCAATGACACAACACACCTATTGGATGCACAAGATTGGTTAAAAACCCTAATTGGACAAGAATAAGCCTATGGAGGTCGAAAATGACCTAATTGATCATCCAATGACACAAACACACCTATTGGATGCACAAGATTGGTTAAAAACCCTAATTGGACAAGAATATGCCTAGGGAGGACGAAAATGACCTAATTGATCATCCAATGACACAACACACCTATTGGATGCACAAGATTTGTTAAAAACCCTAATTGGACAAGAATATGCCTAGGGAGGACGAAAATGACCTAAATATTAATTTAATTACACAAACAAAGTTATTGGATGCACAAGATTGGTTAACAACTCTAATTGGACAAGAATAAGCCTAGGGAAGACGTAAATGACCTAATAGATCATCCAATGACACAAACACACCTATTGGTTGCACAAGATTGGTTAAAAACCCTAATTGGACAAGAATATGCATAGGGAGGACGAAAATGACCTAAATATTAATTCAATGACACAAACAAACCTATCGGATGCACAAGATTGGTTAAAAACCCTAATTGGACAAGAATAAGCCTAGGGAGGACGAAAATGACCTAATTGATCATCCAATGACACAAACACACCTATTGGATGCACAAGATTGGTTAAAAACCCTAATTGGACAAGAATATGCCTAGGGAGGACGAAAATGACCTAATTGATCATCCAATGACACAAACACACCTATTGGATGCCCAAGATTGCTTAAAAACCCAAATTGGACAAGAATATGCCTAGGGAGGACGAAAATGACCTAAATATTAATTCAATGACACAAACAAACTTATCGGATGCACAAGATTGGTTAAAAACCCTAATTGGACAAGAATAAGCCTAGGGAGGACGAAAATGACCTAATTGATCATCCAATGACACAAACACACCTATTGGATGCACAAGATTGGTTAAAAACCCTAATTGGACAAGAATAAGCCTATGGAGGACGAAAATGACCTAAATGTTAATCCAATGACACAACTCAACTTATTGGATGCACAAGATAGGTTAAAAACCCTAATTGGACAAGAATAAGCTTATGGAGGACGAAAATGACCTAATTGATCATCCAATGACACAAACACACCTATTGGATGCACAAGATTGGTTAAAAACCCTAATTGGACAAGAATAAGCCTGGGGAGGACGAAAATGACCTAAATGTTAATCCAATGACACAACTCAACTTATTGGATGCACAAGATTGCTTAAAAACCCTAATTGGACAAGAATAAGCCTATGGAGGACGAAATTGACCTAATTGATCATCCAATGACACAAACACATCTATTGGATGCACAAGATTGGTTAAAAACCCTAATTGGACAAGAATATGCCTAGGGAGGACGAAAATGACCTAATTGATCATCCAATGACACAAACACACCTATTGGATGCACAAGATTGGTTAAAAACCCTAATTGGACAAGAATAAGCCTAGGGAGGACGAAAATGACCTAATTGATCATCCAATGACACAAACACACCTATTGGATGCACAAGATTCGTTAAAAATCCAAATTGGACAAGAATATGCCTACGGAAGACGAAAATGACCTAATTGATCATCCAATGACACAAACACACCTATTGGATGCACAAGATTGGTTAAAAACCCTAATTGGACAAGAATATGCCTAGGGAGGACGAAAATGACCTAATTGATCATCCAATGACACAAACACACCTATTGGATACACAAGATTGGTTAAAAACCCTAATTGGACAAGAATAAGCCTAGAGAGGACGAAAATGACCTAAATGTTAATCCAATGACACAAATGAACTTAATGGATGCACAAGATTGGTTAAAAACCCTAATTGGACAAGAATAAGCCTAGGGAGGACGAAAATGACCTAATTGATCATCCAATGACACAAACACACCTATTGGATGCACAAGATTGGTTAAAAATCCTAATTGGACAAGAATAAGCCTAGGGAGGCTGAAAATGACCTAATTGATCATCCAATGACACAAACACACCTATTGGAGGCACAAGATTGGTTAAAAACCCTAATTGGACAAGAATATGCCTAGGGAGGACGAAAATGACCTAATTGATCATCCAATGACACAAACACACCTATTGGATGCACAAGATTGGTTAAAAACCCTAATTGGACAAGAATATGCCTAGGGAGGACGAATATGACCTAAATGTTAATCCAATAACACAAATGAACTTATTGGATGCACAAGATTGGTTAAAAACCCTAATTGGACAAGAATAAGCCTAGGGATGACAAAAATAACCTAATTGATCATCCATTGACACAAACACACCTATTAGATGCACAAGATTGGTTAAAAACCCTAATTAGACAAGAATATGCCTAGGATGGACAAAAATGACCTAAATATTAATTCAATGACACAAACAAAGTTATTGGATGCACAAGATTGGTTAAAAACCCTAATTGGACAAGAATATGCCTAGGGAGGACGAAAATGACCTAATTGATCATCCAATGACACAAACACACCTATTGGATGCACAAGATTGGTTAAAAACCCTAATTGGACAAGAATATGCCAAGGGAGGACGAAAATGACCTAAATATTAATTCAATGACATAAACAAACTTATTGGATGCACAAGATTGGTTAAAAACCCTAATTGGACAAGAATAAGCCTAGGGAGGACGAAAATGACCTAATTAATCATCCAATGACACAAACACACCTATTGGATGCACAAGATTGGTTAAAAACTCTAATTGGACAAGAATATGCCTAGGGAGGACGAAAATGACCTAATTGATCATCCAATGACACAAACACACCTATTGGATGCACAAGATTGGTTAAAAACCATAATTCGACAAGAATAAGCCTAGGAAGGACAAAAATGACCTAATTGATCATCCAATGACACAAACACACCTATTGGATGCACAAGATTGGTTAAAAACCCTAGTTGGACAAGAACATGCCTAGGGAGGACGAAAATGACCTAATTCATCATCCAATGACACAAACACACCTATTGGATGCACAAGATTGGTTAAAAACCATAATTGGACAAGAATAAGCCTAGGGAGGACGAAAATGACCTAATTGATCATCCATTGCCACACACACACCTATTGGATGCACAAGATTCGTTAAAAACCCTAATTCGACAAGAATATGCCTAGGGAGGACGAAAATGACCTAAATTGATTATCCAATGACACAAACACACCTATTGGATGAACAAGATTGGTTAAAAACCCTAATTGGACAAGAATATACCTAGGGAGGACGAAAATGACCTAAATGTTAATCCAATGACACAAATGAACTTATTGGATGCACAAGATTGGTAAAAAAACCCTAATTGGACAAGAATAAGCCTAGGAAGAACGAAAATGACCTAAATGTTAATCCAATGACACAACTCAACTTATTGGATGCACAAGATTGGTTAAAAAGCCTAATTGGACAAGAATAAGCCTAGGGAGGACGAAAATGACTTAATTGATCATCCAATGACACAAACACACCTATTGAATGCACAAAATTGGTTAAAAACCCTAGTTGGACAAGAACATGCCTAGGAAGGACGAAAATGACCTAATTGATCATCCAATGACACAAACCCACCTATTGGATGCACAAGATTGGTTAAAAACCCTAATTGGACAAGAAT